>JAGFMF010011389.1:3322321-3349296 GCA_019455555.1 Galemys pyrenaicus
AGAGCCCCTCTCTCCCCAACCCCCCCCCCCCCGTATTCTCCCTCGGGTGTAGCGGCCCCTCCCCACAGAGCTGAGCTGGGCACTTGACTTTGACAGACAAATGGGATGTCAGCAAGCAGGAAGTGAGGTGGGGATTATTTTCCAGGGAAATTCCCTCCTGGAGCCACCCGTGAAGAGATCTGCCTAACCCTCCACCTGAAGAGCTGCCCGGAATCCAGCAGTCCGGCCACCTCCACAGAGTCACAGACAACAGTGAAGCTGCCCAGCCCGCAGGGGCCTCCCGCTGGCTGCAGCTGCATGCATGGCCAAAGCCAGCCAGCCCAGCCCGGTCTGCTGACTCACGAACGAGGAGCAGTTGTCTAAGCCCTAACTTAGGAAGCAGACACTGGTGTATGTCCAAGGTGAGCTTCGTTTCTGTCCATTGAGACTAGCAGTGAGGGGCTGTTCGGGTCAGGGGGCTTTCTGGGGTGCGGGTTCTTTGGGTGGTGAGACTGCGGTCAGAGCAGAGCTGTGGGGTAGGTGTGGTTTGGGTTCCCAGGAAGCAGACACTGAGGCAAGGATCTGAAAACAGGGAGTGGTGGGGAAGGTTGGTAGGGACAGGGAAGGGAAACAGAAAGGCAAGCAGACAGCAGAGGTGGGGCCCACCGTGGGGAATATTAAGTCCAAGTGAAACACACATTTCCAGGGCCTCCCTGACGGTGCAGTGGGTTAAGCAACGCACTGGAAGCAAATTGCAACCACTGCCACACCAGTTCCATCCCTACCGCCGGCCAGGGAGGGGACCCACATGATGCAGCAGACCTCTCCTGCCCCACCCACTGCTGCCCTCAGCAGTGTGTTTCAGTCAGTCTGCCTGTTCTGCTCCCCACTCTGTCTGGTGAATCCTCTCACCTGCAACTCTGGCCTGTGCCCCAGCTCTTGTATGCATAAATAAATAAACCTTTAAAAAAAACCCACACACTTCCAAGTTTGCCCACAGCGCGGTAAGGAACCTGGAGATTTCACACCGTCGCTGAGCCACTGGCTGAGGGCTGTGCGGGGAAGCGGTGTGAACTCCTGGCATTCAAGGCTTGTCAACCGTGGGCGTGTCTGCCCAGGGCGGAGCGGGCAGCAGAGGCGTGAGGCCCACAGCATCCCTGTGCTGGCTCTGGAGTCAGACCGCGAGGAGGGGCGACAGGACTGAGACCCAGCGCCCAGAGTCTCACATCCAAACACGACCCCCTCAGGCACCAGTCACCCCCTGCCCAGCCCAGAGATCAGACAACAGCTCCAGCCCAGACTGAGTTTAATAGGCGTTTCGGACAGGGAGGGACTTGCTGGAGATGCTGGGGTCCCGGAAAGGCCGCCGAGTTCTGGATCAGAAAGCAGGAGGCCCTACGGGGCGCATCTAAGAGACCTCCCTCTGTCACCGGGGGAAGGGCCTAAAAGGTGTGGGTCCTGGGGCGGGTGGGTCATCCTGCTCTGCCGGGATGGTACTGGGAGTAATTTGGGGGGGCCCCAAGTACCATGTAGGGAAATGACATCTGGGGTTCCAGGTGTGGAGACAAGAGTTGGAAAGGAACCACAACAGACCCCGATGCGCAAGGGTTAGGGTTCCAGAGTGTTTCACAGAAACAATCAAGGGGCCTCGATTTCACAGAAATCATCAAGGGGCTCCTTGTGGGTGAGGGAGGGGGAACACACTACCCCAAATATTGGGGACTGTTCACCCCCCAACAGCCATTTTGGGGTTTTAATGTAAGACCCCAATGGCAAGCCGTTCCACATACATCATCAAAATTTTGCAATATTAGCATACACGTAGGTCCACAGGACGGTGGGGACTGGAAAAATCAGTCCAGGTTCTGAGTGTGAGTCCTAAGAGGACAGGCCTGGGGGTGCCACACGGCTCCTCTTCAGTAGCTGCCGGAGCTGCAGACAAGACAGGCGGGGCAGAAATGTGGGCGGCCGGAAGCAGGGTGGGGGAGGCAGAACCCGAGGCCAGGGGGACAAAGCTGGGGGGCTAGCTGAGTCAGAAGTCAGAGTCAAGACGGGCTGGAGGTGAGGGGCGGGGCTCCCACACTGAGGGAGGACCGGGAGCCAGAACTGAGGAGAGGAGAGCTGTTGTGGGTTGGGGTGAGCAATGTGGAGTGGGATTGAGAGCAGAGGCGAGGGTCACATTTGGAGGTCAGGACGCAGAGGCAGGGGCAGAAGGCTGAAGGTCAGACTTGGGGGCGAAGGTCAGGATGCGGGGCTGGTGAAGGTCAGGAGAAGCCCTCATGATGGGGCAAGGAATTAAATACTGAGGTCAAAGGCGACATTTTGAAGTAGGCGCTGGATGAAGGTCAAGATTACCTTCTAAGGTAATGATCCACCCTCTAAAATCAGGGGTTCACTCTGTTAGATCAGAGGCCACTCTGCAATCAGGGGGGGCTCAAAACTCACCCCCTCGGGGCCCGGCCCAGACCGCAGCAGGTGCACAGGCTGCTCGTTCTCCAGGTTGCGCAGCGTCGGATCTGCCCCAGATGCCAGCAGGCGCCTTACGATGGCCTCCTGGGTGGGCCCAGGGGGCAGGGCGGCCGCCATGTGGAGGGCTGTGTTCCCATGGGCCTGGGGACAGAGACGGAGCCTGCTCAGGCTTCAAGCGGCCAGCCTGGGTCCTGGACACCACACTGGACATTCTGCCACTCACACAGCCACACCCTGCCTTCGTGTCCACGTCCCAGTGCTCCCTCCACATCTGGCCCCCCCACATAGCCTCTACCTATGTCCTGCTCCTTCCTCCCAGCGTAGTCTCCCACCCTGCACGGTCCCCATATCACACGCTGTCCCCTCCGCAGTCACCACCACAGGACTCCCAACATCCCACTGTCACTCTTGCTGTCTCTCACACAAGCTGCACAACACAACCTAGGCCCTCACCTTCATGTTCACAAAGGCCCTCAGGTCTCCCCGAGGCAGTTCCAGCAGCAGCTGAACCAAGGTAGGGTTGGCAGCCTGCACAGCCAAGTGCAGAACTGTCTTGTTGCTCTTGATCTCCTGCAAGGTGTGGGACAACAGAGGTCAGGCCAGGCCTCATACCCAGGAGCCCTCTCACAGGATTCAAGAGGCTTTGGGACTCTGTTTCCTCCTTTGAGAGTCCCATCCAGAAGTACCTTATACAGTTGTATGTGTTGTGCACTGCACAAGAGCACAGCATCCAAGGGGTTGCCGTTCACATCACAGGATGTACGTTTACTATGACAACTGTCCAGCCCAAGTGTCTCTGAGGAAGATTCCTTTTCTAATCTTCCAAAGGGGCTCTCTGGGCTGGCAGCTAGCCTGGACACCCCCTATCCCATTAAGCACAGTATCGGGCACACCCACATCCCATATGGACTGTTCTGTAGCTACCAGGATGGGGGTTGAGCAGAGTCAATCAGTGGAATAACGTGCACTAACAGTGCAGTAACTTTCCGACAGAGCTGTTCTTTTTGAATTTTGGAGCAAATATAGACATTTCCCATAATGAAACTTTGGGGTGTGCCTTAAAAGGGTTTGTACTGATAACGAACATCAAAAAGATGTATGTATTACGGGGCAGGATCTCCTAGTTGGCTCACCAGATAAGTCATGAAAAGAAAACAGAGATGCAGGGGCTTATGACTTTATGTGATGCGTAGGGGTTTTCATGAGGAAAAGAAATGAACATACGTCACTTTGGAACCAAAATGAAGATCTGAGCACAGGGTGTTGTGAGATTGTTAATTTTTTAAAGTGGAATAATGATCTTGAGGTTCAAAGAGTTATCTTTTAAAGATACACGAGTGTTTAGATAATATTAACACACTTAGATTTGCTTAAAATAGAATACGTAGAAGTGGAGGAATGTTTGGGGCAGGACAGGCGGAATTGATGGTTCCTGATGTTGGGTATGAGGAGTTTGTTGCTGATTCTGTGCTTTATTTTTGCTCAAAATTCTTTAACTAAAAAAATTCCAAATCATTAAGTGGATATTTAACCCTCTCAGCCAGCCAATAAAGGAACTACTACTAGGGGAAGGAAGAAGTACATACAATATATAAGAACAGAATGTTAAGAGCAGGATTCAGAAGTCAAAACACTTGGGTCCCTCCCTGGTGGTACAAGGGGTTAAGTCGCAGCACTATGAACCTATCATCAGCCACAGATCCCAGGTCAGAGAGGGGACCCACATGGCGCAGCAGACCTCTCCTGCCTCGCCCACTGCTCCCCTCAGCAGTGTGTTTCAGTCAATCTGCCTGTTCTGTTCACCACTCTGTGTCTGGTGAATCCTCTCACCCCCTCTGCACCTCTGGCCTGTACCCCAGCTCTTGTATGCATAAATAAATAAATCTTAAAAAAAGTCAGAAAACTTGGGTTCGAATCCCCTGCAATAAACTCACAAGTGGTAAGACTTCTAATTCCTTGCAGCTCAGTTTCCCTGACAGGCGCACCTGTCAAAGCGTATGTGCAGGGAGCCGGTAAGCTAATCAGTGAGGCAGCGCGGGGTGAAAAGTCAGTGCTTGACAAATATAAACTGGGGTTAGTAACAATATTTCCACTGAGGCACAGAGAGGGATAGTGCTCAAGGTGACACAGGTGCGAAGAGGCAGAACATGCAGGCACCTGCTCCCAGCCGAGGCCCCGAGAGGCCAGCTGTCCACCGCCCAGCCCAGCTCACCTGGCTGGTGTGATCGGCACCCATGTGCAGCAACATCTGGACGCAAGTCAGCCTGTCTCGAGCCTGGGCACTCAGAGCCAGGGGACCTAGGTCGGGTGGGTGCATAGCGACGTTGAGGGCCAAGATGGCTGTGTGGAGCGGGGTGAGGCCTGCAGAATGGAAGCAGTGAGGACGCTGCACCTGCAGCACCCCCTCCCGCCAGCCCACCTGCCACCACTCGACTTACCCTCGAAGTCTCTGGCTTCCAAGTTAACCCGAGCCCCTGAATTGAACACAGCCTGCGGGGAACAGACAGCAGAGTGCTGGATTAGGGTCACTTCCACCCTGGAAGCTGGGATCTTGATCACCCCAGCAAGCCATACCGAGAGGACTCCTGGGAGCCCGTAGGTTGCAGCCACGTGCAAAACGGAGCGTCCTTGGTGGTCCGTGGCGTTGGGCTCCGCTCCCAGGTTCAGCAGATCCTCCACAATCAGGGGCTGGTTGGCAGCAGCAGCCACCAGGAGCGGGGTCTGCGGGTGACAGGGAAGGTCAGATCTCAGGCTCCTCCCCTCTGAAAAACCCCGAATCCCAAGCCTCCAGCCTTCTGCCTTCAGAGCCAGCCAGGCCCAGGCCCCAGCTCTCACCTTGCCCTTATGCTCACGGATGTCCAGACGTCGGTACACCTGAAACACCTCGGCTGCAGCGTACGCCGCCCAGCGCAGCCCCCGAGCCGCAAACAGGTGCAGGAGCCTGAGGACAAGGGGGGCAGCAGTGAGCAGTCAGCCCCCCACCCAGCTGAGCTGGGAGCCCACAGACGCCACTCCCAGCCACTCCTGAGCCACTCCGATACTCGATACTCACGTGTCTCCCTCCTCATCCTGCGCCATCAGCTGCTGAGGCCCCAAAGCCAGCACATGAGCGCGGGCCGTGTCCAGGGATGTGCTGGTGACCATAGGGGGCAACTGTGGGGGACCTGCAGGGACTCCAGAAGCCCTCCAGGATCCTGCCTGTGACAGGGAAGGTTCTGTATAGAGCCGGGCATCCAGGGGGTCCTGAAGGACGCCAGTGGGGAGCAGAGTCAGTCGGCTGAGCATGCCCTTCCCTCTTCCCGCCCCACCGCGCGATGCAGAAGTCCAGGTGCAGTGGTTGGGTGTCTCACTTATGCCAAATGACTCAGGACCCTTGGGCCTCAGGTCTGCCCATCCGAGCAGTGGGCTCTTAACCCCACCCCAGACACCTCATAATGCTTTGTGAGGGTGACTGGGGAGTGTAAGGACCCCCTCAGCATCTTCTTCCCACTCTATAGCTCACCTCCATTCCCAGGGAAAACGGACAGGGCCTTCCTGAGTCCGGGGGCGGGTAGAAGTCAGGCGTCAGGAAACCTTCGGCCGCAGAAGCGGGGTAGGGGTAAGGGCTGTCTGTGTACGCAGCATTCGTGTTCGGATCCCAGTCTGGGAAGCCTGTGGGGGGGGCCAGGCTGCTGGGTCCAGAAGCCACAGTCTCCTGGTGAGCTGGGTAGGGAGTCTGGCCTGCGTGGGAGAGGAGGACCAGGAACAGCCCGGTTACCCGAGGTAGGGGGGCCACAGCCACAGCTGCAGGACCTGGACAAGGGCCTGGCTTCTGCCATGGTACCGAAGTTAGTGCTCTGTGACCCACAGGGAGGGAACCCGGAATCCTGCGACACCAGGAGCTGGAAGCATGGACTTCTGGAACACTGAGAGTTGGCGGGCCTGGGTTCCTGGAGCACCAGGATTCTGGGAGTCTTGGGTCCCCAGTGCCCCCAAAGGATATCAGCCAAGAACGACTGGGCTCCAGAGAAAGCAGGTCACATTTCTTAGGGCAAGAACAAGAGCCTGGCATCTCAGTTCCCAGAATGTGAGAGGCTCTAAGGGAAGCTAGGGAAAGGAGTCGAGGAAACCAGGTGAGTTCCCAGACTTACCAGCCTCACCCTCAGTCACAGATGGGGTCAGGGGCTGAGCCAGGGGCGCCGGGAACTGTCCCTGCAGAGACAGAGACAGAAAGGGAAAAAAGGTAAATTGAGCTGCTGGATTTCTCAGCAGCCATTCCCCCACCCCTAGACATCCAAATCAGGACATCCTCCCCCTGCAGCAGCCAGAGGCCCCACCCAGTAGGCTGGGCTGAGCTGCAGTTCCCAGGGCTTCAGGGGACTTACCGGTACCCCACCAGCTGCCGGCTGCTGCTGGCGGCGTCTCTGTTCTTCCAGCAGCTTCTTCACGGTCTGCGACGGGCAGTGGCTGCGCTCACTACGGCTCACTGTTGGGGAGGGCAGGTAGGAAGGAAGTAATCAGCGGCCTAGTCACCCAGGGGCGCGGGGGAGTGGAGCTGGGCGACCTCCTTGCCCTCCCGCGCGGAAAAACTGGCACACTGATGCGTCCTGAGAACTCCAAAGCCCAGCGAAGATTTCGGGTGCGCTGCCCGCCTCCGCCGTTTCCTTCCCTTTGCTCCGCACTTTCCCCTCTGACCCAAATTTCCACCAGCGTCGTGGAAACTGAGCAAGGAGGAGGGCGCCCCTCTGCGATACCCCATCCATTTCCGCGAAAACTACAACACCCCCAGTCTCCCAGACCTGAGCCCCGGGAGTCGCCGGGCATCATTCTCTGGAGATGCGCATCCAGGTCCCCAACATCCCTCTACCCCAGAAGCTGATAGTCTTTGCTCAGGAAACCGGGCGTCCACGTTCCAGCCCCTCTCGTGTCCCCAGGGGCGAGTCCGGGGTCCCCTAGCTCGTCAGGACCCAGAGCTCCAGATCGCGCCTCAGCTCAGCCCCCCCTCCCCCAGGACCCCGAGTCCGGCCCGCACCTGGGACTCCCCGTTTCCGGACGCCTAGTTCTCACCACCCACGAAGTCCCGGCGCCGCGAGCCTCACCCACGCAGCCTGGTTCCGGCGGGGGAAGGGTTAAGCGGGGGCGGGCCGGCTCCGAAACGGCGACGCGCTGACGTCACGGCGCTCGCGCAAGGGAATCTTCCATTCCTCCGCCCCCACCCCTTCCTCCCCGCAGGTGTCCGGCTCCAGGCGGGGCGCGCGGCGGAGCGTGGCGCAAGTGGAATCCCCGCACGTGGGGAATTCCCGATCGGCGCGGGGACGCTGGACCCGGCCCGGCTGGGAAATCCCCGGCCAGGGGCAGGGTCGCGGCCAGCTGGGACGCCGCGGCCAGGCGCCGGGCCCTGACGGGAGGCTGACTGTGAACCACCACGCCCCCAGGGCCGCGATCCGGCCCCCTTCGCGAACTGGGAGTCGGGGCCGCCGGCCCCCTCCTCCCACAGGACCCAGGGGTCGGGGTCCTCAGCCCTTTCGCTCGCGGCACCCAGGACTCCGGGTCCCCAATCTCCTCCCCGCCCCCTCGGCCCCCCACACTGGGATTCAGGAGTTCAGAGTCCCACCCTGCAACAGCAAGGCCCAGAAGCCCCGGCCCCCTGCCGCCTCCAAACGCCGGGCACCCCACTCTCGGAACCTACGGCTTGAAGCTTCGGCTCCGTCCCTGAGGGCTCAAGAACCCGCTCCTAGCCCCTCGCTCTCTTAAGGACGCCGAGCGGGCCTCACCCCCCTGCCCCTCCATTACCTCTGGGGTTCCTTGGCGTGGATGGCGGGCCCCCAGGGCCCCGGCCTCGGCGCTGCGCCAGCCTCGCTGTTACCCCGCGGAGCCGCCGCAGGGTCCCCGTTCTTGGGGCTGGCCCCCGCGAGTTTTTAAACTGGGGTCCTGACACCGCCCCAGTGGATAGCAGACAGCGCTCCACCCACCGCCGCCGGGAGTCCCCGCGTCATACTCCAGCAAACCCAGCCTCAGAGTGGGCGGGGCGCCTTTGAGCCTCGAAGCCACCGACTCTCCTGGCAACGGGGGACCTGGGACCCCATCTTTGTTTTAAGGGGCTCGGGGTAGCAGACTGTTGAAGGAGAACACTGGGAGCCTGGCCTTCTGGGTTTCTGTGCAAGAAGGTGCTGGAGGCCGTGGCTCCTGGGCTGGGGAGGGTTTGGTGTTACACCCCACTCCTAGGGTGGAGTGGGCGGGGAGCACCTGTGAGAAAAGAGAGGAGGAAGGGACAGTGGCAGCGTCCTCCTCCGGGTCTCGGCACTAGAGTGTTAGAAAAGAGAGGAGGCCAGGAGTACCGGACAAAGCAGATTTTATTGAAAGTCCGTGAGGTGACGAGACCGGGCCAAAATGGGAACCCGGGTCTTTATAGGGTTAGGCTACTGCTGGATTTTTGTGTGTGTGTATGTAAGGGGTCTCTTTTGCCAGAAGGGGTCTGCTGGGGTTGTTTATGCTGGGGCAGGTCTGCTGGAATCACTTACTGTTGTCAGCTTTATCTCTCATTCAGCTTATCTCAGGTTCAAGCGCCTGGTTGTGCAGCTGGAAGAGAGGCCTGTGTTTGCTCTCCTCAGTAAGACTTTCTGGTCCCCAGACAGGAAAGATTGTAGGTAAGAGTAGTATAGGTGGATTCAAATTTCTTCCTCCTCCCCACATCTCTTCTGTTTCAGAGGTCATTCACATTTATTCATTCATCACTGAAAATAATTATCACAGGGCCTCCCTGGTGGTGCAAGGGGTCAAGCAACGCACTATGAAGCATCCGCAGCCACTGCAGCACGAGTTCGATCCCCGGCCAGGGAGGGGACCCACATGGCACAGCAGACCTCTCCTGCCTCGCCCGCTGCTCCCCTCAGCAGTGTGTTTGTCGATCTGCCTGTTCTGTGCCCTGCTCGGTCTCTGGTGGGTCTTCTCACCCCCTGCACCTGTGGCCTGTACCCCAGTTCTTATATGCATGAATAAATCTTTTTTTTTAAAAAAAATAATTATCACTGCAGCTACGCCCTTGACTGGTGCTGTCAGGAATTCCCAGCCCCGAAGCCCACTGGCATCCCAGTGGGAGGCTGGTTCTCAGTTCCCTCTATTAAGCACTAATTGTTCCTCCTATTCTGCCCCTGCTTTCGAGATTCCATGCTCTCCTGTTTCGTCTTCCTCCCTCAGCTTCTTCTCCGTCCCCCTGACTGTTTCCTCCTTTCCACTTGATGTCTGTGTTTGGGGGTGGTGGGGAGGTTTCTCTATACTCACTTCCTCAGTGACCTCATCCAGTCTTGTAGATTTAAATACTATTCATTTACCATCAACCCCCAAATTTACATCTTCAGACTAGACTTCGGCCCTGAACTCCAGATGCATCCATGGTCATCCAATTTGACTTCTACGCAGGGAGAACTACCAGGCGTGTCCAACATTGTCAAAGGTTACCCCGTGGACCTCCCTGATAGCGCAGCGGATTGAGCGCCTTACTGTGAAGCATCCGCAACACAGCAGCTGGGGTTCAATCCCTGGCCAGGGAGGGGACCCACACAGTGCAGCAGACCTCTCCTGCCTCGCCCACTGCTCCCCTCAGCAGTGTATTTCAGTACATCTGCCTGTTCTGCTCCCCAGTCTGTCTCTGGTGAATCCTCTCACCTCCCGTGACCCTGGCCTATACCCCAGCTCTTTTATGCATAAATAATAATAATAAAAAAAGAAAGGTTACTCCAGCTCTTCAGTTGCTCAGGCCAGAAGCTAGTTATCCTGGATGCTTCTCTCTCACACACACATCCACTTTGTTAGTGATTGCATCTATGAAATTCTTTCCAGAATCTCCCTAGTGCCCAAACCTTGGCCCACCCTTCACCGCCCTCCTAGAAAATGATGTCAGGCTCCCTGATCTCGCCAACCCTCTCTTGAGTTGGTGCCCAGAGACAGTCACTGAGACCCACCACCTCACCCGCCCTCTGCCCTCCCCACCACAGGAAGCCAGCAGATGGTCTTGCCTCGGACAAGGTTACATCCGCTCTCGCTGCCTCGCTGCATCCCCACTGCTCCTCGGACTTCTCTGGATCCTCCTGCAGACACCTTCTCGGCCCCAGCCCACCATGGTCCCTCCAAGCGAAATCCTGCTGCTGCTTTTGCTCCCAGGTGAAACGAGAGGTTTTGGGGGCGGCGGGCAGAGTATGGGTGTCGCGAAGGGGCGGATCAGTCGCATCTGAAGGGATGGGTGCTGAGGGCAGATCAGTCGCATCTGAAGGGATGGGTGCTGAGGGCAGATCAGTCGCATCTGAAGGGATGGGTGCTGAGGGCAGATCAGTCGCATCTGAAGGGATGGGTGCTGAGGGCAGATCAGTCGCATCTGAAGGGATGGGTGCTGAGGGTGGCTGCTCCTCCCAGTGCCCCTTCCCTCCTGGCGATCCATTTGACTTAAGAGCCTGGGTCTTTGTGGACACAGCTGAGTTTTGGAGGCTGCCTGTTAATCTCTCCTTCTCGCTGCTGCCTCTGGGCCTCCCCACTTTTGTTTTTCTGTCCTTTCCTGTATCTCTGGGTGCTCCCCGCCCCACCCCGCACCTGGTCTTCTTCTCTCACTTGATTCCCCCAGAGTGGAGGTGTCTTCTCTGGACATCACCTTTCCCTACACCTGACTTTCAAACCACCTGTTCTGCTGATCTACCTTCCCTCTCTCCACAGCTGTCGCAGCTCAGATGGCCTCAGGTGAGAAGCCAACACTCCCTCTTGCCACTTCAGGACTACTTCTGTCCCTGAAGCGTGGCCTGGGGGCCCTGGGACACGCCCAGAGGCTCTCAAGATCACCAGCTCACCCTGGCCCCCAAATCAGAGCCCCTAAAGGATCTGCAGCCCTCTCTGGGCCCCCTCTCCCTGTAGCACTGCCCCATCACCAAATTGAAGCCCGGGACCCCCAACCTTTCTTTGGGAGGAGCCCCTGGGCCGAGGCACTGCCCCAGGGTCTGACCCTCCCTCAGCTGCCTGTCCTCTTGCCCCACCCCCGCAGGTTCCTGTTCCGGATGTGGGCCTCTGTCCTTGCCGCTCCTGGCAGGCCTAGTGGCAGCTGATGCTGTGGTGTCACTGCTGATTGTGGCTGTGATGTTTGTGTGTGCTCGCCTACGTGGGGGGCCCACCCAAGGTGAGGCCAGGGCCTGGGTGGTGAGTGGTATCCCTAGGGAGGGGGGTCCCTTGTGAGGGGGCCCCGGGGAAGCCCTGGAGGAGGTGCTGGGGAAACCCTGGGGAAGGTGCAGAGGGGAACTCCTGAGGAATCCCCTGAGAGAGGGGGTCCCCGGGAAGGGGGCGATGTGGGGTGAGTGGTGGGTGGTCAGGCCTCATGATTTCTCTCCCCCGCCTCCAGAACAAGGCCACGTCTACATCAACATGCCTGGCAGGGGCTGATCCTCCCCCGTAGCTGCCACCTTTGACTTCTGACCCTCTCACTCTGGACTGTAGGTGGTGGTGGTGCAGGAAACCCACTCTTGTGTTGCAATAAAGCCCTTGACATACTTCTGGTTCTAATTCTTCAAATAATTTCTCCCTAAAGACTCTCTCCTGTTTAGCTCTTTCTGGGGTCTTGAAACCCCCTCTGCTCCCCCACCCCCCTGCAACCTTATATATTTCCATTTACCCTGTTCAGGGATTGGAATAACTCGACAGTGGTTTTGGGTTCCATGTTTATTTGGGGACAGTAGTGGGGAGAGGTCTGGTATTTTAGGGAATACTCTGTGGATCTGCGTCTTGGTGGGGGCTAGAACAGGGTGCTGGGTGGGAGTCAGGAATGTCTGCATCCAGGCACCAGGCTGTCGACTGCTGTGTTCAGGCTCATTTGTAATACTGCCTCTGCATATTGAGGTCGCTGTAGACATCTGACCTTTGACCTTGGAGCTCCTAAACAAGCAGACAGGAACATTGTCAGGGTGCAGACTGGCAGTGGAAGCATTTCACGAAAAACAAACAAACTTAAAAACTGGGATCTCCCTGGTGGCTCATGTGGTTAAGCACCTCACTATGAGGCATCCACAGCCACTACCGCACAAGTTCGATCCCCGGCCAGGGAGGGGACCCACATGGCGCAGCAGACCTCTCCTGCCTCACCTGCTGCTCTCCTCAGCAGTGTATTCCAGTAGATCTGCCTGTTCTGCTCCCCACTCTGTCTCTGGTGAATCCTCATACCCCCACACCTCTAACCTACACCCCAACAACTTATAAACAAAATTCAGGGCATCCTTGGTGACCTAGGAGTTAAGTCTCAGCATTGTCAGCTCTACAGCTTGGCCAGGGAGCTGACCCACATGGCACAGCAGACCTCTCTTGTATCCCTGATGCTCCCCTCAGAACCGCCTGTTCTGCTCCCCACTCTGTCTCTGGTCTCTGGTGACTCCTTTCACCCTGCCATACCTCTGACCTACACCCCAGTTCTTGATTGCATAAATAAATAAATAAAAAAGATTTTTCCCTGCAGTTAAAAAGTCCCTTCCGTCTTCTGGACCTCACTTTATAGAGCAACATTTTATCCACAAGTGAGGCAAAACACAGCTGGCTGCTGATAAAGAAAACAGACTTCACAGAGTGGGGCTCACGACTGGAGGACTGGGGAGGGTCTGTGGCCCTGGAAAGTAGGGTTCAGACAGGGTCCCTGAAATCACATGCACACAACTTACTGGGGAGGGCTCTGTTTGGCTTCTTAGGAGACCATGACCCCTAAAGGGTTAAGGACAGTGTGGCCGACACCTAGTCTTCCATCTGCACTGTGGTTCTTAAGATTAGTTTCGAGGCTACTTGCACCCCCCTCTTAGATTATAGGCACAATTTTGTATTTCTTTAGAGATTTATTTATGCACACAAGAGCTGGGGTGCAGGCCAGAGGTGTGGGGGGTGAGAGGATTCACCAGAGACAGAGTGGGGAGCAGAACAGGCAGATGGACTGAATTACACTGCTGAGGGGAGCAGCGGGCCGGCGAGGTCTGCTGCGCCATGTGGGTCCCCAATCTGTTCAGGGTTCAGACTCTTGCGCTGCAGTGGCTGCGGATGCTTCACAGTGCTGCGACTTAACCCCTTGCACCACCAGGGAGACCCACAATTTTGTATTTCTTGACTGGATATTTTTGAGGAGTTCCCAGCTTTCACCGGTTTCTCCGGGGGCTGAAGGATTCTGCCTCTCTTTGGAGTTAGCAAACTAGGACTGAACTATGTCCTCTGCCCTCTGGGGAGCTGCTGCCAGATATGCTTGTTTTCGGCAGTCATTTCCAGAATAATTCGGAGCCTGCCTTCTGGCAAGGCAGACAAGCCCGATATTTCCTGTCACATTTTCAGCTGAGCATCAGGTCTGGAGCGGCCCTGAGTGCAGTTTGGGACAGATGTCCGCTTGTCTTCAAGGGTCTGGAGAGTCTCCTGCCAAGTGGCTGGAGGGCCTAGGTTTGGAGGGACTGGGGGTATTTAGGAGAGACCCCCACCGAGCAGGAAGGAGAGGTGAGGAAGGGAAGCTGGTTTCCTCACCTGATATGGCGACTCTGTCTCAGCCATGCGCTGTTTCCGGGACACTGCTGGAGGGAGGGTGCGCAAGGAGCAGAGTCAGACAGGGTGGTGGTGAGTCGGCGCCATTTTGTTGCTGCAAAGTCCCCTCCATCACCGTCCCGTTGGATGCCTGTGACTTGGGAGCTGACCCCCTCCCCGCCGGGCAAGTCCTCAGAGCGTCCCAGGCCATCCCCTGCCAGCCCCACTCACCCTCCGCGGCCCCTCGGCTCCGAGGGACCAGCCGGCCCAGGGAGTACACGGCCAGGGCGATGAGGAGCGTCAGCACCAGGTCCCCCACCACGATCCCCGCCAGCACGGCAGGGCTCACCACAGCGCAGTTGCATTCTGGGAACGTGGCGGAGGTCAGCGGAGGTCAGTGGGAGCGGGGGAATTGGTTGGTGGGGTGAGCAGGAGGTTTGAAGAGTTGGGGAAAGGACAGAGATGAGGAAGTCTTTGAGAGACGGGGAGGCAGAAGCAGGGTCTGAGCCTACCTTTCTGGGCCTGAACAGCGCTGAGATCTGAGGAGAGAAAAAGAAGGTCCGCTGAGGCTCGGGCCTCTGACCGGGAGGTGGGTGTAGTGACGGGGCGGGCGCGGCTGCACAGCCAGGTGAGAGCTGCGTCTGGTGGGGCCTGTGGGCTGGCGTCCAGGCCGTGGGACTGTGTGACTTTCATACACTTGTTCTGTTGCAACACCCTCAGCGTCTCCTTCCCCTGCTTCTACCGGAGGCCAGATCTTGGGGGCTCAGGCTCTGGGAGAGACCCACAGAACTTGGGGGGGCTGGGGTTCTGCTCCCCGCCGATCTCCCCTTTGGTTCTCTCTTCCGCCTATTGCCTGTCCTACCGCAAGCGGAGTCCAGGGGCCCCAGGGGCAGCTGCAGAAGGCCCCCCTACTCACCAGCCAAAGTCAGAAGGAGAGGGAGGATCAGGAGCCTGTTGGAGGGTCCACGGCCCCCCATGATTCGGGAGACGTAGCCGGACACCACAGTCTAAGGGTCAGCAGGGTGTGGCGTCCAGCCAAGTGAAGGAGGAAGTCTGACGTGGGTGTCGGCAGGAGGGAGGAGGGAACAAGAGGGGAGGGAGGAGACAGATAACACCAAAATGAGGCAGCCCAGACACCCCAGAAGCCAAGACGGCCCCTGAGGGCTGGTTATGAAGGGAAAAGGGAACATGCATCACCTTGACCTCTGTCAGGAGTCAGACATCACTGTCACAGAGCAGTCTGCAACTGACCGCTATTGAAGCCATTTCTGGTCTACGGCCATACCACCCTGAACGCGCCCGATCTTGTCTGAAGCCATTTCTGCCTCTTCTTGACTGGACAACCTCGAACGAGTTGCTCCAGTTCTCTGGGCCTCAGTTTCCTCACCTGCAAAATGGAGAGTTAAGATAGCACCCACTTTATAGGGTGTTGGGGAATCAAATGAACTAGTATTTCTAGAAGACAGTCAGACACTGTCAGCTTGTGATAAGCACCAGTTACAGGAACGATTTGACCATCAGAAACGGGTGAGGTTGCCCCTCGGCTATTAAGAAAGCCTCAAGGCGAGGGCACCAGTGAGGGGCAGGCACTCGCTGGTTAATTCGTCTGACCCCCTTACATAGATGTGCTCATCGGCTCATCGTCCCGTTTGGCAGAAAAGTAAAGACGCTTGCTGAGGCCGCACGGTAATAAATGTGGAAATGGAACCCAGCCTCCAAAGATGCACGCCTGACTCGTAGAGAGGAAGGAAAAATGAACCAAAATGACAGACAGGGAAGGAGAAAGCACTGGCCAGGCAGAGAAAGAGAGACAGACGGAGAGAGTGACACAGAGCACGCACAGACAGGGCTGGGGTGTGGGCGAGCCAGGTGGGGGACAGACAGTGTGGTGACCGCTGGGCGGGGCCCATCTGTCCCACCAAATGAGGAAGTGGCTGGAGCAAGGACCCAGGGAGGCTACCAAAGGGGAGCGAGGGACGCTGAGCCTCAGCTGGAGCCTGCGTCTGTCAGGGCTGGGGAAGGAGGAACCTGAGGTTAGGGCCCTGGGGGATGGGTCAGTGGCAGGAAGCCCTCCTCCCCCATCACACCCACAGCTCCCTGGGCCTGGGCTCAGGAGAAAAAAGGGGGAAACTGGATGTTGGTCATGGGATGGTCGTGGGGGGCAGAGCGGGTAGGATTTGGAGTCTGCGGGAAGGTCAGGGCCCAGTCCCAGGCTGCACCGGCTGATAATGCCACCCCTGCCCAGGCGTGGCCCAGCCTGGTCACTGGAGAGCCAACAGCCTCCCCCAGGCCACCAGGCCTGGAAGACAGACGCCGCCAGCGGTGGGCACGCTGGGCCTCTTAGCTGCGGAGCAGAGTGAGCTGGGAGCTGAGACCAGAGGAGGCCCTGAGCTAGAGGGCCCCGGGCTGGAGTGAGGTGTTCTCAGGCTCCTGAATGGGTCCCAGGATCTTGGAGGGTGGCGAGACATGGGGGGAGGGCTGCTGCCCTGGAAGTTCACGTGAGGGTTTTGCGAGGTCTCGAAAATAATGCCTGCCTGGCACACTGCATAAGCTGAATGGATGTCACGTCACTGTGATGTCAGTGCTGAAGCCTCCCACAACCCTCACCTCTGCCTCCTGGTCTGACAGCAGCGCCCGCCAGGTGCTGGCAGGAACAGTTGTGGGCGCAGCGTGGGTCGTAGTGCTCCAGCTGCCACCGCTTGAACGCTGAGACGCAGGAAATGCGCGGTGTCCCAAAGGAGCGGACTTAGGTGGTGGTGGCAGATTCTTGTGGGGTGTGGGGTATGGCCTGTTTACCAGCCAGAAGTGAAGTTTTTCAATATTTTAGCAACTGGCACGACTGGGCTGGCCTGGGCTGGCCTTTTCTCTAAGCAAGGATGAGGTCCTCCCTGTGGGTGAAGAGAGAAATGGAGGGTACCCCGCTGTCCTCCCACAGCACCCCACTTCAGGAAGCAGGACTGCCCCTCCCCCGGGCTGGCAGCAGCCAGAACTGACCTTCCCAGAAAGCAGGCCATAGCCTGAGCCCGTGAGAAGCCTGTGTGTGAAGCCGCAGCCTCGCCCCACACCCCGTGCTTCTACCCCTGCCCCAGCCCACCCCCACAGCGCTCAGAGGCAGCTTTTTTAAAAATCAAAGAACCCAGGGCCTCCCTGGTGGCACAAGGAGTATCCGCGGCCACTGCTGCCTGAATTTGATCTCCGGCCAGGGAGGGGACCCACATGGCGCAGCTGCTGCCTCGCCCGCTGCTGCCCTTAGCAGTGTGTTTCAGTCAGTCTGCCTGTTCTGCTCCCCACTCTGTCTCCGGTGAGTCCTTTCACCCCCCAGCTCTTGTATGAGTGAATAAATAAATCTTAAAAAAGAAAAAATCAAAGAACCCAATTTCTTTAACTGCCAAAGATTTGGCCACTTTACAAAAATAGAGGGATGCACAGCCGGCAAGCGTGTGAGAAAGAACACGATGCCATTAGCCATTAAGGAAATACAGATTAAAACCACAATGAAACGCGCGACACACCCACTGGGGTGAATGAAATGAAAAAGACTGACCCTGTGGAGTGGCGGCAAAGAGGGGAGCAGCTGACAGTCTCGCGTCCTGCTGGTGGAAAGCAAAACAGAACCCCCACTTGGGAGAAGAGTGGGATCAGTTCTAGCGAAGTGAAAGAGTCTGACCACGTGACCCAGAAGCTCCATGGAAGCAAGGCTGTACCCAAGAAATCAAAGCCGGGGCTCACATCAAGTCCTGCCCTCCCCGCCATCCTCCCCTCCCACGTTCCTCTCCTGCGTTCCCTGCTCCAGCTACCAGGCTTAGAGAAGTCAGGCTCATTCTCACCTCGGGGGTCTTGGGCCTTGCAGCTCCCCCCACCCCCGCCTAGGATGCTTTTCCCAAAGTCTGCCTCCTCATTGTCCAGCACTCGGCTCACATGTCCCATAAACCTCACAGAGGTCTCTCGGGAACACCGCTCTGAAGTCACTTCCCATCACCAATTTCATTTTCTTTCTGCAGTCATCATACCTGAAACCTGAGGTTCTGATGTACGTGTTCCCATTTCTGTTGTCTGCTGCTTCCTCTAGAATGGAAACTCCCAGAGAGCAAGGGCCTTTTTGCCTTGTTTGCTGTTGTAGCCCAGTGCACATAGTAGGTGCTCAATAAACATTCTTTGGCTAGTGGACTAAATGATCGCCAGGGCTAACAGGTTGGGTTAGACAAGGCCCCTTCCCTCTGCGGAGGTTAAGTATGTCCCAGCTCAGTGCCTTTTTTTTTTTTTAATATTTATTTATGCATACAAGAGCTGGGGTACAGGCCAGAGGTGCGGGGGTGGGGGATGGTGAAAGGTGTCACCAGAGACAGAGCAGGGGGCAGAACAGGCAGATGGACTGAAACACACTGCTGAGGGGGGCAGCGGGCGGGGAAGGAGAGGTCTGCTGCAGCATGTGGGTCCCCTCCCTGGCAGGGGATCCAACTCCTTGCAGTGACTGCGGAGGTGTCACAGTGCGGTGCTTAACCCCTTGCGCCTCCAGGGAGGCCCCTCAGTTTTGTTTTTTTTTTTTTTTTTTCATGTTGGCAGATAAGAATGNGGTTTTGTTTTTTTTTTTTTTTTTTCATGTTGGCAGATAAGAATGCTCTCAATCCTTCCAGGGTGTTTTCAGCGGGACACCCGGCTGCCAAGCCGCCTTTCCCAGCATCCTCTGCTTCAGGGTGACCATGACGTCATGCTGCCCGGTGGGCAGCGAGGGAAATGGAAGTGGAAGGGTGTACCGGATTCTTCCTCCGTGCTCTTACTTGCTGGGATGTCAGAGTAGGGGGCTCATATTGGAACGAGCGGACGAGGGCAGCACGCCGAGGCTGAGCCTCAGGGGCCGTCATCTTCGGGAGCCACGCCCACCACGCGCTGTCACGTGAGAAACTTCCTCGCTCCCAACCACCTGCGAGGTGACTGTCTCCTCGGGGCTCTTTCTCATGGGTGGAGCCCACTGTGCCCACGTGTGTGGGCTGCTGGGAAGGCAGGTCGCCCACCTCTTTCTCAAAGAGTCTGATGCACTGCGGTCAGAACTCCACAGGCCCACCCACGGCTCTGGCTGCTAAACCAAGATTACACCTGACTCGAAGCCAGCGGTCGGGGCGTGGTCGCACACAGCAGACGTCACTGTCACTGCCTTAAACAGAAAAGGGATATGTTTCAGGAGGCCGGGACGACCACGGGATCTCTACGGGGGCTGGAGGATCAGTTCTGAGGCCACACCGATCCTAATGCCACCAGGACTCTCTGCAGTGGCTGCGGCTGCTTCGCTGCTTCATAGTGCGGTGCTTAACTCCTTGCGCCACCAGGAGCCCCTCCCCGCATTTTTTGCAAAGACTTCTGTTACTCTGTGAGGAAGGATTTCACAGGTTGTCCCAGAGACACCTGCATAAAAGGGGGAGGTACCAGGGCCTCTGTCCACTTAATGATGGGTGGGGCTCAGGACCAGGTGATGTAACAGAAGGCAGGTGGGCTCTAGGGGGAGAAGAAAGGGGGAAGCGCTTGTTTTCATGACCCCCCCTTGCACCCTGGTCCTGCTGGGAAGGGGGCAGTGGAGGAGAGACCCATGGGTGAGAGACCCGTGGGGAGGCTGGCAATGGCAGCTGCTACCCTGATTCCTGCTTTGATGTTGCTTCTCTCCTCTCAGACTTGTCTGGCCCCTTTTACCCCCTTCCTGGGGTTCCCTGCCAGAAGGTGCCTTGGACTTGAAGCAAGCTTCAGGGCCTCAGCACCCCCTTCAGGCAATCCTGTCAGGCTAAGCATTTAGCAGCTTAGCATTTCTTCTCCCTTCCCCTCCCCTCCCCTCCCCTCCTCTCCCCTCCCTTCTCCTCCTCTCTTCCTAAGCACACTAATTCTGTTCAAGTCCTTTTACACTAGGAATCTGCATTGTCTTTGTGCACACAGATGTCTAGACCCCTCTTTAAAGACTGCAAGTTTGAGGGGTCCCAGGGCGCCTCACTCACAGACTAAAACCTCCTCTCTCCTCACTTGCCTTCAAGTTAAATTCTGATGTGAATACCAAGATATTTGCAGTTGAAATATGATGTCTGGGGTTTTGCTACAAAATAATGGAGGAGAGGCGGTGAATGGGAAGGACTGGGCCACTGCAGACGGTTCTCGGGAAAATGGTTATTGAGGATCCCTTGTACTCTTGTACTTTTCTGTCTTTACAAAATAAGTTTTTTAAAAAAAATTATTTATTTATGCATACAAGAACTGGGGTACAGGCCAGAGGTGTGGGGGGTGAGAGGGTTCACCAGAGACAGAGTGGGGAGCAGAACAGGTGTATCTACTGAAATACACTACTGAGGGGAGCAGCGGACAAGACAGGAGAGGTCTGCTGCGCCATGTGGGTCCTCCCTGGCTGGGGATCAAACTCATGCTGCAGTGGCTGCGGCTGCTTCATAGTGCAGTGCTTAACCCCTTGCGCCACCAGGGAGGCCCCACAAAATAAGTTTTTATTAGTATGTGGGTGTATTTGATCGACAGCGTGTAGGACACATGCCTGAAAACAGAAAGGCCAGAAAAGTGCGTTTTTGATTTCTAGATTAGGGAAGCCAAATTCCTAAGTAGGAAATTCCCAAAATGTAGAGATGAGGTTTAAAAGACTCTGGATGTCTGTACAGAAAGCGTAAGAAATGTCTACATTAGAGAAGACAATCTGTAGAGCTGTCTCACACTTGTTAGATAATAGTTTGATTCATAAGCAGAAAAAAAAAAGGAAAACCACAGTTCTCTATCACTGTATATCTATTATAATGGCAAAAAACCAAACAACCCAACAGCTGACAATATCAAATTCTGCTAATACTAGATCAAAGGAACCCTCATATGTTGCTGGTGGGAATGCAAAATAGTACAGACACTTTTTTGGAAAGGAGTTTGGCAAATCCTTGTGACATTGAACATATATTTACCATATGACCCAGCAATCCCCGAGATATTCACCAGGAGAAGTGAAAACTTAAGTTTACACAAAAGTCAGCATGCCATATGATTACTGGCTTATTCATAACTGTCCCAAACTAGAAACCACCCAAATGTTCTTCACCAGATGAATAAGTAGGTAAACCAGGATGTACCCATTCAATGGAATGGCACCAGCAATTAAAAGAAATGAACTACCGATGCATGCAAAATAGATGAGCCTGAAATGCATCATGCAAAGTGGAAGAATCCAGACTCAAAAGTCTTCATAGACAATTCCATTCACATGACATTCAAGAAAAGGCCAATTGTAGGGACAGAGAACAGAACCACCCCACATCAGCGGCTGGCAGAGAAGGGAATGGTGGCTGCAAAGGGGGATGAGGGAACTCTTTAAGAGTGATACAATTCCTCTCTGTTTTTATCATGACAATCATCACATCGTTGTTTGCATTTGTCAAAAGTGGTAGAACGATACACTAAAAAGGATGAACTTAATTCTATGTAAATTGCACCCTGAACAAAAGAAAAATAATTAGTTTTAATTAAGTGTAAATGGTAAGCCCCAAAGAAGCTGGCATCTCTATTTCTGTCTCTATGTCCTATCAGTTTTGATGTTGTAACTACCCAGAGGTTTCCCACTCTGGTTTGTGGTTAAGTGCCAGCAAGCGCCAGTTTGTTAGAAGGTAATTGAGGCACAAAACTCATTACTTGCCAGTATTACTGTGCCCTCTTCTGTTGAAAAAGAACTTGTTTTTTGTTTTTTTTTTTTTAAAGATTTATTTATTTATACATACAAGAGCTGGGGTACAGGCCAGAGTCCAGGGCGGTAAGAGGATTCACCAGAGACAGAGTAGGGAGCAGAACAGGCAGATGGACTAAAACACACTGCTGAGGGGAGCAGTGGGCACAGCAGGAGAGGTCTGCCACGCCATGTGGGTCCCCTCCATGGTCGGCAGCAGAGCTCGAACTCGTGCTGCGGTGGCTGCAGTTTGCTTCATAGTGCGTTGCTTAACCCACTGTGCCACCAGGGAGGCCCTGAAAAAGAATTTGTAACTGGGCATCTGACCCCCTAGTAAGACTGCTTCTCAGCCTCTTTGCAGTCAGATGAGGACTTGTAACTGGCCGGTGGAATGTTCCAGGTTGTGTCCCTCAAGCAGAGTGTGTCCTCCCTTTCTCCATCCATCCTCTTGGCTGGGATGTGGGCCGCCCTCTTAGATTGCTATAGCTGACTTTTCACTTGTAAATTGAAGGCTCTTTAAGTATATTCAAAGCAATGCTTGGTAACTTTATCAGCTGTGCTTTATCCTAACTATGAATGCAGTAATTAATTAATACTCTATAAGCTGATGGAAAGAATTTTTTTTTTAGAATTTTATTTTATTTTTTTAAAGATTTATTTATTTATGTACAGGCCAGAGGTGTGGGGGGTGAGAGGACTCACCAGAGACAGAGCAGGGAGTAGAACAGGCAGATTAACGGAAGGACACTGCTGAGGGGAGCAGCAGGCGAGGCAGGAGAGGTCTGCTGCAGCATCTGGGTCCCCTCCCTGGCTGCTGGAGGGGATTGAACTCGTGCTGCAGTGGCTGCGGTTTGCTTCATAGTGCGTTGCTTAACCCACTGTGCCACCAGGGAGGCCCTAATGGGAGGAATTTGAACTGAAAAAAGCAACATGCAGAAAAGTGAATGTAATAGAATCCCAAGCAATGACCAAAAAGAATTCCTTACGTGTGTGCGCATATTTGAATGATGGCAGAGAAAGCTATGAAAGGATATGCCTCAGGCTGCTAATGTTGGTAATACTGGTGACCTGGTCTGGATAGGAGATAGGAAGCATAAAAGCAAAACAGGGTGGAAAAAAACAGTATATAACCATGGTGTCTATAACATGATGCTACTTACATAAAATATATGTAAAACCATGCAGATCTGCATAGAAAAAAGTGTGAACATTTTTAAAGAATGTGGTGAAAAGTGATATCACCAGGTGGTAAGACTTAGATAACTTATACTTTCTTTTAAATTTTTAATTTTTTAATTTTAAACCTCTATGGTCAGGAAGAAATGAAGGCAGTTCAGAAAACACAACAAATGAATAAAGTCAATTTTGAGAATTGAGATATGAGAAGAAAATACAGGACATTTATTGCCAGGAAATATGTTCTAAGAAGCTGGGAACTGCCCTCTACTGGAGAACAAATGACATTGAAGGTGAGATATATACATACGTACATATATACACACACACATATAGTGTGTGTGGGGGGGTGATACGGGTGGGAGAGGATTACTGAAAGCTTCCATGTGTGAAAAAGAGGATAAGGAAACAATGTCCCAAATCCAGAACAACACAAGAGAGGAACTTCCAAACTCAAAGGCCCTCACTTGGTTCTGAAGGCATTTTCCAATCTAGATGGCAGTCTGCCTAGGACACAAATAAAGGCCCAGTTCTGCCAAGCTGGAGCCAGCTCCATTTTAAGCTCAGGTCTGGAGGCCTGCAACACTTGGTAAGAATGAGCCAGAACGCAGTGGGTTAAGCAACGCACTATGAAGCAAACCGCAGTCACTGCCACACGAGTTCGATCCCTGCCGCGGGCCAGGGAGGGGACCCACGTGGCACAGCAGACCACTCCTGCCTTGCCCACTGCTCCCCTCAGCAGCGTATTTCAGTCAGTCTGCCTGTTCTGCTCCCTACTCTGTCTGGTGAATCCTCTCACCTCCCGTGACTCTGGCCTGTACCCTAGCTCTTGTGTGCATAAATAAATAAATCTTTAAAAAAAAAAAAAAAAGAATGAGCCAGAAGCCCTCTAGCCTTTATGTGAATTTATGGCTTAACCTTGTAGGCCTGTGTGAGAAAGGTTAACACAAGAGGTCTCATCCTAGGTGAAGAGGCTGTCCCAGTAACTGACAGTAGCAACCAACATCCTCTCTGTCCTCTCTAGAGTTTCATGCCATCCGATTAGGTCTTTGGCTTCTCCCTACAAATCCAAGACATAATGAACAAGACAGATAGGACAGCATCTACACAAACGACCAACTCCAGACTATATGCCCATATCTGTTTTCAAGAAAAGTCAAGTTTGAAAATGTTTATCAAGGAAGCAGCAACCAAACTAGCGAGATAGCACATTAGAATACCGAACAAAAAGCAATCTAAAAGCAAAAAATAGTCACTGAAATTAAGTACATCAGTGGGTGTTTTGAACAGAGATTAGACACAACAGAGATTAGACACAGTTTAAAAAAGAAGCGGGGGGGAGGTGGAAAGATACAATCCAGAAGTCAGTAGAGACAAAAAATGAGAACTGTGACAGAAAAGAGAATTTCTAATTTACTTACTTGTTAAAAAAGATTTATTTATGCATATAAGAACGGGGGTGAGAGGAGTCACCAGAGACCGAGTGGGGAGCAGAATAGGCACATGGACTGAAACACACTGCTGAGGGGAGCAGCGGGCGAGGCAGGAGAGGTCTGCTGTGCCACGTGGGTCCCCTCCCTGGTTGGGTATGGAACCCCTGCAGTGGTTGCTGATGCTTCATGGTGCGGTGCTTAACCCCTGTGCCACCAGGGAGGCCCCTCTAATTTTCTTATTTTATTGTAGTCCCAGAAGAAAGAGGTAGAAGCAATCTCTGAATAGAGTATGACCAAGTTAGAGTTACAGCAAGAATGGAAAATTATTGAATATTGGAAAGTCAATGTAAATCAGCACATTTACAGGCTAAGAGGGAATGCATACAATGACTTCAACAGATACCAAGAAAGCATTTGATGTAACTCAGCATCAATTCGTGATTAAAATTCTCAGCAAACGAGGAATAAAAGAGAACTTTTAAATTTGATGACCAGCACTATCAAAACCTACAGTCCACATTGTTTGTGATTAAGTATTCAAACATATAATGATTAAATATTTAAAGCTTTCTCTTTGAAAAGCTGACAAAACTCCATTGTCATCACTGCTTTTTGTCTTAGAGACCTTAACACTGCGGTACAGCAGGAAAATAAAAGTCATTAGCATCGTTGTTGATGGATGATGCGTCTGGTTACAGAAGATTCAGAAGACTCCATAAACTAATTTGTTGGAATCCTAATAGAATTTAGCCAGGCTGCTAGATATAAAATCAATCTGCAAAAATAAATTTTATTGCTCTGTCCCAGTCATAAATCGAACAAAAGCAATCACTTACATTCATATAAATGGTCAGCTACCTAGTCATAAATCCAGTAAACTAGTCATAAATCTAGTAAACTAGGTGAAGAGTTTGTATAGGAAAACTTCATAAACTTTATTTAGACTTAAAGATCTAAATAAATGGTGTTATCTATAACTTATCACGTGATTGGACTATATGTCAGTTTTCCTCTGAATTTACCTATAATTCAATCTATTCATAATCTAGATTCTAAAAGTTTTTTTCCCCCCTCTGTGGACCTTGCAGTTAGATCCTAATTTTATTTATTTATTTTTAAAGATTTATTTATTTATGTACACAAGAGCTGGGGTACAGGCCAGAGTTGTGGGAGGTGAGAGGATTCACCAGACAGAGTGGGGAGCAGAACAGGCAGATTGGCCGAAATACACTGCTAGGGGAGCAGCGGGCGAGGCAGGAGAGGTCAGCCTCTCCATGTGGGTCCCCTCGGTGGCCGGTGATCGAACTCGCGCTGCTGTGCCGCGGATGCTTCACAGAGCAGCGCTCAACCCGCTGCGCCACCAGGGAGGGCCCATAGATCCTAATTTTATACAGAAATATAAAAATAAAAACCCTTGGGCCCTCCCCTGGTGGCGCAGTGGGTTAAGAAATGCACTGTTAAGCAAAGTGCAGCCAATGTGGCGTGAGTTCGATTCCTGCCGCCAGCCAGAGGTGACCCACATGGTGCAGCAGACCTCTCCTGCCTTGCCCGCTGCTCCCTCAGCAGTGTATTTCGGTCCATCTGCCTGTTCTGCTCCCCACTCTGTCTCTGGTGGATCCTCTCACCCCCTGCACTTCTGGCATGTACCCCAGTTCTTATATGAATAAATAAATCTTTAAAAAATATATATATAAATAAAAACCCAAGTATTATGAAGATGTTCTTAGAGAAGCAAGGGTCTCACCCAACTTCATAGCGAGACTTATCACAAAGCTATGGAAATTAATAACTGGTGAACTAAAACAGAGCTAACTCCAGACATATTCCAATGTTCAAACTACCATCTGATTTTAAAATAGAGATTTTACTACAGAGCAGTAGAGGAAAAGATGGCCTTTTCAATAAATAGACTGAGTTATTTATTATCTAAATGAACCAAAATAACATTAGCTTCCTACCTCATAACATACACAAAAATCAATTCTTAGTAAACTATGGACCTAGATTGAAAGGTGAAATAGTTTTTAAAAGGATAGCATAGAATAAATTCATAACCTCAAAGAAGGTCTTCATGAAGATCACAAAAAGCACTAACTATAAAAGACATGTTAAGAATTTGCAATCAGGGGCCTATCATGTGGCGCAAAGGGTTAAGCACTGCACTATGAAGCATCCGCAGCCACTGCAGCAGTTCGATCCCAGACAGGGAGGGGACCCACATGGCGCAGCAGACCTCTCCTGCCTTGCCCGCTGTTCCTCTCAGCAGTGTACTTCAGTCAATCTGCCTGTTCTGTTCCCCACTCTCTGTCTCTGGTGAATCCTCTCACTCCCACCCCCACCCTACATTTCTGACCTATACCTCAGTTCTTATATGCATAAAAATAAATAAATCTTAAAAAAAAAAGAATTTGCAATCATTAAAGGATATCAGGCCTCCATGGTGGCTTAGGGATTACATCTCAGACTATCACCACTATGGTTTGAGTTCAATCCCCGGCCAGGGAGGGGACCCACAGGGCGCAGCAGACCTCTCCTGCCTCGCCTGCTGCTCCCCTCAGCAGTGTATTCAGTAGATCCACCTGTTCTGCTCCCTACTCTGTCTCTGGTGCATCCTCTTACTCCCGCACCTCTGGCCTATACCCCAATTCTTTTTTTTTTTTTTAAAGATTTATTTATTTATGCATACAAGCACTGGGGTACAGGCCAGAGGCGTGGGGGGTGAGAGGATTCACCACAGAGAGCGG
>JAGFMF010011389.1:3354885-3377670 GCA_019455555.1 Galemys pyrenaicus
TCCCCTCCCTGGCCGGCGGCAGGGATCGAACTCGTGCTGCAGTGGCTGCTGTTTGCTTCATAGTGTGTTGCTTAACCCACTGCGCCACCAGGGAGGCCCTATTTCATAATTTCTAACCCCCACCTCCAGTTTCTGGTCTTGTGATGCCACTATCCTAAATTTTCTACTCCGAGCGTCCATCAGATATTAACATCTCACACAAAACCTCCTGATGGAGGAACTGGACATCGCGCAGACAGAAAGGGTACTTACCCCCAAACTGAGCCTGAATCTGGCCCAACCTCTGGATGGACCCATTTGCAGGACATACAGGATACAGCAGTACATAGTAAAGGACATCAAGAAGAACAACCAGCCAAATCAGACTGCGAGATGAATGAAAGGGGTGGGAAACTGTTAGAGAACAAAAGACTGAAAAGTATCAACCATATGCAATGTCAGGGCTTCGAGATCTGGATTCTGATTTTAACAAACTAACAAAGATTATAAGGGTGGGCCTCCCTGGTGGCTCAGACAGTTGAGTGCCCCGCTGTGAAGCAACCACAGCTACTGCTGCCCTGGTCAAAGAAGGGACCCACATGGTGCTGCAGACCTCTCCTGCCTCACCCACTGCTCCCTTCAGCAGTGTACTTCAGTCCATCTGCCTGTTCTGCTCCCCACTGTCTCTGGTGAATCCTCTTGCCGCCCCCAACACACACCTCTGGCCTGCACCACAAATAAATAAATGTTTACAAAAAAAGATTAAGAGGGTGGTGTGTTGACCCTATACCCCTAAATCATACCATGTTGTAAAACAATGTTATTTCAATAAAGAAAAAAAAGCAAGACATTTATGAGGCAATAAGGGAAACTAGGATATTAGATAAGATTGAGAAATTATTCGTTCTCTTAGCTGTAATAAAGGTATTCTAGTTATGGATTTTCTTAAGAACCTATGCTTTAGAGATACATGTTCAAGTATTTATGGATGAAATGCGGTCTGGGATATACTTTAAACTAATTTCAGCGGAAAGGGGAGGCTGAAAAACGAAACAAGATTAGCCATATGTTGATGATTGTCGAGGAAAGGTGATGGGTACCTGGAGGATCATTATACTATTCTATTTTTGTGCATGACTGAACATTATCATAACAAGGTTTAAAGGGGGTGGGAAAGAGAGGCTGTGAAGGAAAAGAGAAAAGGATAAGGGATTCTCCCCTGGCCCCCTTAAGACCTGAGCACAAAGAGGCTCCAGAGGGGACAAGGGGGACCTGGATGGTGCAGGAGAGCTGACGGGGGACAAGATGGCTCCAGGCATAGACGGCGGTGGGGCAGTCTCGTTCGTCCTCGAGTAAGGGGCTGTGTAGCCTCCACCGCTGCCGGAGCTGCAGCTCAGGCAGCTGCAGCCACGGGGCCAGACGACCGGTGGCCACCCACCTGCTAAGTGAGGGCCAGCTGGTCCTCTCGCGCCTGCGCAGCACCCCCTCGGAGGGGGCGAGAAGCCCTGCTTCTACAGCCCATAATCCCCTGCGCCGCACAGGAGGGGCGCTTTCAGAGGGGGCGAGGCCTCCGCCTCCAGACAAGAGCAAGGTGAGGCAGAGGGTGTCGCGTGTTCTTGTGGGAAATGTAGTTCGCCTGGCAGACAGACGACGCCGCCCAAGTCGCGGCGAGACTACGCGCCCCACAATGCGTCCCGCGCAGAGCGGTGTAACGGTGTATTGCTGCCCCCGCGTGGCGGCTGAGAAGTGATGCCCCGGCATGGTACGGAGATGGGCAGGGGTGGGTGTGGGGCTGGGGACATCCGAGGGTCGCCCTGAGAAACTCTTTTCACCTTTAGAGAGGCCCCCACACCTGGGCCAAGAAGGGGTGAAGAAATTGGAGGTATGACCCGCTATAAGGATTAAATGAAATAATCAACACAATAACTTGGCTGATTATTATCATAATTATTACTAGTTCTTAGAGAGTAAACACTGGCAAGGCACTGCTCCCAACGCTTTAGGAGCATCGTCGTATTTAATTCTCCCAACAGCCATTTGAGGCACTCTCTGTCGCCCAGTACAAGAATAAAGCTGAGGCCCAACACCCTGAGCTGGACAAAGATGAGATTTGAACCCAGGCTGTCTTGGGGCAAAGTACGTGCTGTTTTTCACTGGGAAGAAAACATCCTTTGATCACTCTTCTGATGGTACCAAGATTGTAATTAACACATGAATCAATTCAAGATGGCCATTAGCATGTGGATCTCTTGGAGCCGGGGACTATCAGCACGTTATTGTAATTTAGATCTGCTCCAGTACAGTTTACAATTGGCGTAGATTTATATTAGCACATGAATCAGCATGGCTTTGTGTTCCCAGGGATCAGATTTCTGACTAGCACTTGAATCAGTAGTGGTTTGTGTTGGAAACTGGAAAATCAGGAGGTTTCTGATGAGCACGGGATTCTGCAAGCTGGAGTTATGTCCATGCCAGAAAGCCCCGTTCCTTTTTGGACCTGGTGACCTCCTCAATGCTGCCTTCACCGACTTCCCACCAGCACCAACAGGCTGACTTGGTGATTTCCTCGCCCCTCCCTTTCCCCTCATCTTGTTGGTAGTGAACTATCACAGCAACAACCACTGATTGTGAAATGATCTCTTCTCTTTCTGCCTTCTAAGGACACGCAGTTCCAATGCCTGGACTGTAATTTGTGGGCACGTTTCCAGCATCAGTCCTGGCGTGCTGGGTGGGCTCAGCAAATGCCTGGGGCTGGACATTTATCATTGTCCTTCCTCACTGACCTAAAGATTTATCAAATCAAGTCAGCTTCACTTTGCCCTCAAAGGGGTCAATTTTGCGCTTACTCAACCCAAAGGCCTGAGTAGGCAGGTAGGTGGTCAGGTGGGGCTGGGAAATTCTCCCTGGATGGGGATTTGGTGCAGTGGGTGGGAGAGCCCACCACCTCTTCTTTCTGCAGCCCCTGAGGTTGAGGTTGGGCAATGGAGGTGGTTGATGTTGAGTTCATTATAATCTGTACTCTCTTTGCATTAGTTGTGGTTGGGAGGGAGTTGCTCTGCCTGGGAATATGTTCTCGATTACCTCTTGCATCTACAATAGCCAGGGAGTCAGATTTTCCAATAAAATACAGGGAAAAGGGAAGTTTGTCAGTCACCACTGAGCCAAGTTTATTTTGAGAAGCTGGTGAAACTTCTCTGTGTTGTCTTCTGTTTGCCAGGTGAAAGCAGATCATTGGGAACCCCAGGAGATAAATAAGATTAACAAGTGTCATGGGTGACTCACAGGAGGGAGGACGGATGTCAATCAAGCAGGACACCTGTGGAAGGAAATAAACTAGTGTATGAAGTCTCTGAAATCCAGGGGTGGTTTGTTATAGCATCTGGCTTCACACTCAGTGCCACACTGACCCTTCCTCTCTGGCCCCTAATATCAGTAAAGTCTGAGCCCCACCCTACTGCAAAATGAACCTCTAATTCTCATTTGGGATGTTCAGCTTCACACAGTGAATCAACACAGTGGCCCAAAGCTCCGTCTGCTAGTTGAAACGTATCACTGCACATCCCCCATTTTTTGTACGGGTGTAAACGTCCCTCCTTGTTCTTGCGGATGTCTTCTTCCATTTTGACAGCTGGAAGTCACTTTGACCCTGAACGTGGCATGAGGTCCCCACCATAGTCGAGCATCACTGCACACACAGGGTCTTGGGGCTTCCCTACAGCTGTCAGTGCTTGCCTGGGACCCAGAAGTCTGATTTAGGGTAGTTAGTGTATCTGTTTGAGGTGGGAGGGTGTACTTATTTACTGCTCCTCGCTTCTGATCCTGCTATATGGGGGTACACCTTCAAGCCTGATCTTTAAAGGGAGTTCCTCATTCTCAGTACCAATTCGTGTGCTAATGGCAAAGCTGAGCCAATTGCAGTGAACCCACTGGCAAGGTTAGGTTGGTGGGTGCTAGCTGAGGATAAAGGAAGACCACCTCCATCCGTCCTTGCTCTGACAGCCCCTGAGTTGAAGGGGCCTAAGTTTATAGAGTGACCCTTTTTGGCCAACAGACTGGACCTCCTTTACCTGAGAGCATGTGTGCATAAGTGTGTGTGTACTCATCCCTCGTGTTTCATGTGAATCTGAATGTTTCTTGTATATATGTGTGCATGTGTGGCTCACACGTGTGTGCAACAGAGAATGTGTGCTGTGTGTTTCTGCATGTGTGACCTCTCACGTGTCTGAGTGTGCATCTGTATGTTTCCGAGGGGTGTGTCTGCGTGTCCTTGCATGTCCCCTGCACTGGGTATGAGTCTAGGTAGACGTGCGTTGCGCGTGCCTGCTGTGTCCGTGTGTATTCGGGTGAGCCTCTGGGTACGTGACACGCATGTATGAGTACGGCTGTGTCCTCTGTGCATATCTGTGCGCATTGGGGCAGATTCTGCGTGTAAATATGAGCAGTCCCCTTCCCCCACGTGCCCTCAGCTCTCACGCAGCTTCTCATTCTTCCTGCTGTGGCTGTTTCCGCTGCTTCTGTCCCCTTCTCCAGATGTTGCAATTAAGTAAATGGGGCAATTAGGCGGAGTCCCCCAAACAACCATCCCTCCAGGATCCCTTCCAAGAGCTAGTGAGTGATTACAACACATGCAGACACGTGCACAGGACTGTTTGGGCACCCCGGGGACCCCCCCCAGGCCGCACATGCTGTGGCATGAGGGTGCAGTAAGCGGCACACAAACAGCAGGGGGGGCCCTTGCCTATCTGCTGCGTTGGTACTTACCCTTCAGATCTCAGCATGAAGGTCCCCTCTTCCAGGAGGCCTCCCCAGTTCCCGGGACGCCAGGGGGAGGAATCGGAAGGGCTGGACTCGGCCTCTGGATGCCACACCTTCTGTTCCCAGTCAGAGCCTGACCACCATGGCCCGGGCTTCGGGCTTCTCCCAGACACTTCCGGTCTGTCTAGTCTGAGCTTCTGCCGTCCTTTCCCTGGCCACGCTGGGCTGTCTGGAGATGAGTCTCTGTCCCATGTGGAGTGGGCGCTCCGTGAAGGCAGTCGGGGCTGTCCAGGTTGATGGTTTTGCTGCAGTGTCATCAGCCCAGAAATCCACAGCAAATGCAGACCTCGTACTGCTGCCTCGGCCTCTCTGTTTCTGAAGCCTCGTTATGTGTCTAAATAGGTGGTCTCTTTGCCACACAGCAGAGGTCCAATTCCCCTCAGCCCACCAGCTTTTGGCGCAGCCCTGGCTGAGCCCAGCCTGGTTAGCAAAGTGTGGTCACTCAGCAGCATGAGCGCCACTTGGGAACCTGCTCACAAGTGTAGATGTTTGGGTTCCGCCTCAGACATACTGCATCAGAAACTCTGAGCTTGGGACGTAGAAACCTGTCAGTCCTTGCGGTGACCCCAATGCAGCTAAAGCGTAAGGATTACTGGTCTAGCTCATGTCAGGATGCTTGTCTGCCTTTCTGTCCCAGATCCCAGCTGGCTCTCAGTACCGTTCTCTCCCATGAAAAGGACAGTCATCACCCAATGGGGTAAGGGAAGGGGGACAACGATTTGGATGTGTTCTACAAGGTTCCTTAATGTTCCCTAGCAGAACTGAGCCCCAGTTACCCCAAGAAGTAAGCTGCTCCTTTTTTGTGCCTTCTATTAACTTTCTTCTCTGGTTCACTCTTCCCTGTTTCCTGGGTTCATCCCCCAATTTGCCTGATCTCCTAATATCTTTTTTTTAAAAAAAGATTTATTTATTTATGCATACAAGAGCTGGAGTACAGGCCAGAGCCATGGGGGGCAGGTAAGAGGATTCACCGGAGACAGAGTGGGGAGCAGAACAGGCAGACAGACTGAAACACACTGCTGAGGGGAGCAGCAGGCGAGGTGGGAGAGGTCTGCTGCAGCATGTGTTTCCCCTCCCTGGCTGGGGATCGAACTCGCGCTGCAGTGGCTGTGGAAGCCTCACAGTGCAGTGCTCAACCCCTTGGGCCACCAGGGAGGCCCAATCCACTGCATTCTAACCCGAGTCTGCTCTTGGGTCAGGCTTCAGATACTCCCCTTCATCTCCATCATTTCTGTAGCGCCTTGGAAATTTCTGCATCCTTTTTTCCCGAGTGACTGTGTAACCAGTATCCAGTCTGCGGGGTCAGAAGCACTGATGAACTTTGCTAATGATCTGGAAAGGCGGGCCCTGAGCTGAGTTAATTTTAGATGCAATTTTCAATACACATAAGAGAAAGGAGCCAAAAGTCTGTTCCAAAACCTTCAGCATTGCTAGGGATGCCAGAGTGGGTGTGCTCAACTCCTCCTTTCAGATGAGGCTTCCAGGGGTGTCTGTGATCACTCAGGTCCCCCCAGGATAGGGTGATGACCATAGGTCAAGGCAGTGCCCCTTTGGACCAGGGATCCCAAAAGGTCAGGTCCCTTGAGTTGTTCTAACCAAGTTCCCAGGCTTGTAGACCATCACCCGCATCCCTCTTTTGGGGACACCATCTGTCAGGAGGCATGTAGGACACCCCCTTCCGGCCTCCCCTATTCTCACCAGCATCAGAACAGGTGGACACCCCTTCTGGTGAGTCATGTGTTGGTTACAAATTTAGTAGGGTCCTCTGTGGATCTGTGGGTTGCGTAGGGAGAGGGGAAGGCTGTTGACGTGCTTTTCTGGATCGACCTGGCTAGCCCCTTACCCATCTTTTCCTTCCTCCCTGGGGTATCTGGTCGGTGTGTCTTGAGAGCTAACTCTAAGTCCAGGGGTTCTGGCATTTTGGAGCCAAGTTTGCCCCTGGTGGCCCGTGCAAATGCCTTGGGAAGAAGCAGTCTCCCCTTTGACCTGAAGATCATTTTGGGGAACTACCTGTGGAAAGGACAGGTGGTGCTGAGACAGAAGGGGGAGAATGAGAGACGTTTGGGGGTGCGGGGTGCTCTGGGCTGGATGGCCACATGCAAGGCTGTAAATGAAAAGCGGGCGCACACACACACACACACACACACTCCTCACAGCTGAGTTGGGGGGCATATTAGCTGCTCCCTTTCGACTTCTGTCTCTGACTCGTCGGTCTCTGTGTGTCTCGGTCTTTGCCTGTCTCTGGCTTGTGCTTGTCTCGCTCTTTCTCTCGGGGTCTCTCACTGTCTCTGTGTTCCCAGCACTCCTCGACCGTCTGCGCCTTCCGTGCTATCTGCCTCTCATTCATTCTCTTTGTCGCTCAAAGTCTGCCCCTCGTTTTGTGTCTATCCCCATCTCTGTGTTCCTCCAGCACCAAGGATTCCTGCTCCCCAGCAACATCAGGGCGACTCCATGGGAGGTGGGGCTGGGACGCGCCTTTGAAGGGGGTGGGGGGCTGCCTACACCTTTAAACGCGGGCGCGCGCGGAGCCTGCGCCTTTAAGCGCCGGCACGCGCGCGGCCCTGGGTTCCCGGCGAGGAGGCCGCCGGTGCGCCCGGACCCGGCCCGCCTGCCCGGCCCCCGCCCGGCCCCCGCCCCGGCCCCGGCGGGGGAGGGGTCTCTGAGCGCGGCCCCTCCCCCCTGCGCCCCCGCCTACGCTGCGGTGCCCCCACCCCGCGTGTCCCGGTCTGTCCGTCTGTCCGCACCCAGGCCTCGCCCCACCCCAGCCCCCGGGGCTGCCTGGCCGGACCCTCACCCGCCGCAGCCGACCCCCTGTCTCGGGGCCAGTCCCCGCAGAAGATCAAGAAGCAAACCCGGACCCCCGCCGCCCCAGACCCAGGGACGCACCCCGACATCGGGGCCCCGCACCCCGAATTTGGAGCGAGAGATTCAGAAACCCGGACCTGGGACCCTGATCTGGGACTGGGATCCCAAGACCTGGAGGCTGAACGCCAACACCTGAGCCTGGAATCACAACATCAGTTCCCAGAACCCCAAGATTTGGAGCCTGAACCCCAAGATTTGGAATATGGACCCCAAGATTTGGAACCTAAACCTAAAGATTTGGCACCTAAAACCCCACATCTGGAGCTGAACTCTGAAATTCTGTTCCTGGGACCTTAAAATCTGGGCCAGGATTCCCATATCATATATCCTGAAACCCACTATTTGGGACCTGAACCCTGAGATTTAAGCCTCAGATTCTAACAGCTGAACCCTGGCTCTCCAAGGGGCCTAAACCTGAGCTTGGGCCTGAAGTGCTGCAAACCTGAGTGCTGAAATTTGGGACCAGAAACCTCCAAATCTTTCTTAGCACCCCAGTATCTGAACCGAACACCCCAGTGTGGGATCCCAGGACTGGGTGTGGGGCTCAGACCCTACACTCCCGGTTTGACTGTTTAGCATCCCAGGACTGGAGCTGGGGACCTGGTGCTGAGCGACCCACCTGGGCCCTGGGTCTCAGACCCCAGGGACCCACTTTCTGGGAATCTGGGACGGCAGGTATCAGGGCCCCAGGGAGACTGGCCCGAGGTCCCAGCTGATACACAGGCAGTTCCTCTACAGCAGTCTCGGGGTCCCGGAAGGCATGAGCAGGGGTCCCTCCGGAGCCCTGACCCCCGACCCCCTTGGAGCCTGAGGACTCTGCTCCCCGGGGCACTTCCAGCTCAGGTGAGTCTACCGAGAGACCCCGTGTGGGGGGGACTGGGAGGAACTTGGTGGTTGGGGGTGGAGGCAGGTGAGGACCCGCTCCTCCTGGGCACCCTTGGGGTTTCCCCAGGAACCAGACGCCCTGTGTCCCGGGGCGGGGCTCCCGCTCTATTGTGCCTCACTTTCTGGACACTCGGCCAGCCCTGCCTCTCCTGACCTGTCTCCCCCAGCTGGTTACAGCTGCTGAACTTCTTACCCTGTCTTCCCTGGCCACCTCCAACCCCTCCTCTTCCCAGTCTCCTTTCTCCACTTCTCTCACCGGCCAGCTCTACTTTCTCTGATGGTCTCTAACCCTCTGGCCACTGCTCCTCTGGCCACTGCGACTCTCATGGACCATCTCTGTCTGCATCTTCTGTCTTTAATGGGCCCCTCAGCCTCCCTGCCCGGCCGCCTGTCTTCTGCTCTGTCCATGACCACCTTCGACACCACCCGCCGCCACTCCCGCTCTCCTCCCGCCAGCTCTCTTGCCCATGTCCACGCCCGTCCTCGCTTGTGGCCTGGTCTCCTGGCGTCACTCACATCCCTGGCTACCTCTCCTCCCTCTGGTGGCTTCTCTGCACTCCCCTCTGGCCTCCTCTGTCCACCTTTCCTCTCTGACCATCTTTCCCCAGCTCCCTGCCCTCCTCCACCCCAACCCTAACTTGCTGCTCTACACCTCCCTCTAACACACTTCCCGGTGCCGTCCCATCACGGCTACTGTCTGAGGCAGTCTGACGTCTGGTGGCCTTTCCTCTCTGGGCTGACCTCTCCCCGCCCTCTCCCCCGAGCCAGCTGTCCTGGTCTCCAGCTCTCTGACCTGCCCGTCCTCTCCCGTCTCACTGCCGCTCTGGCCTTTGCCCATATCTGTGCCACCTTTGACTGTCTGTCCACCTCACATCTTCTTGACCACTTCTCACCACCTCTCTTCTCCGTTGGTCTGCCGCCTTCGTCCTTCCACCATCCTGGCCGTCTCTTCTCTCTGTGGCACCTGGCCCACTTCCCCACGACCATGTCTACATCCCTCTCGCTCACCTTCCACATGCCTGACCGACCCTCCCCCCCTCTGTCTCTGACCACCTCCAGCCACCTTCTGCAGCCTCGAGCTCCCCCCTCGCGGCATTGACCATGGTCTTTGGCTTCTGCTGCATCTGACCACCTCTACCCGTCCCTCCTGCTCTCAGCCCGCTGTGACCTCCTCCCCCGTTGTGGGACCCCCCCTTCTTCCACCCTTCCTCCGCTTTGGCCTCCTGACGCCCCATTCCCCTGCAGGCCGCCCCTGCCCGCGATGGCCGTCCTCCCACTGCTCCTTTGCCTGCTGCCGCTGGCCCCCGCCTCGTCTCCACCCCAGCCGGCCACACCCAGTCCGTGCCCCCGCCGCTGCCGCTGCCAGACGCAGTCGCTGCCCCTCAGCGTGCTGTGCCCCGGGGCGGGGCTTCTGTTCGTGCCGCCCTCGCTGGATCGCCGGGCGGCGGAGCTGCGCCTGGCGGACAACTTCATCGCCGCGGTGCGCCGCCGCGACCTGGCCAACATGACGGGCCTGCTGCACCTGAGCCTGTCGCGCAACACCATCCGCCACGTGGCCGCCGGCGCCTTCGCCGACCTCCGCGCCCTGCGCGCCCTGCACCTGGACGGCAACCGGCTGACCTCGCTGGGCGAGGGCCAGCTGCGCGGCCTGGTCAACCTGCGCCACCTCATCCTGAGCAACAACCAGCTGGCGGCCCTGGCGGCGGGCGCGCTGGACGACTGCGCCGAGACGCTGGAGGACCTGGACCTCTCCTACAACAACCTGGAGCAGCTGCCCTGGGAGGCGCTCGGGCGCCTGGGCAACGTCAACACGCTGGGCCTGGACCACAACCTGCTGGCCTCCGTGCCCGCCGGCGCCTTCTCGCGCCTGCACAAGCTTGCGCGGCTGGACATGACCTCCAACCGCCTGACCACCATCCCGCCCGACCCCCTCTTCTCACGCCTGCCGCTGCTGGCCAGGCCCCGCGGCTCGCCCGCCTCCGCCCTGGTGCTGGCCTTCGGCGGGAACCCGCTGCACTGCAACTGCGAGCTGGTGTGGCTGCGGCGGCTGGCGCGCGAGGACGACCTCGAGGCCTGCGCCTCCCCGCCCGCGCTGGGCGGCCGCTACTTCTGGGCGGTGGGAGAGGAGGAGTTTGTGTGTGAGCCCCCCGTCGTGACGCACCGCTCCCCGCCCCTGGCCGTGCCCGCGGGCCGGCCAGCCGCCCTGCGCTGCCGGGCAGTGGGGGACCCCGAGCCCCGGGTGCGTTGGGTGTCGCCCCAGGGCCGGCTGCTGGGCAACTCAAGCCGCGCCCGGGCCTTCCCGAACGGGACGCTGGAGCTGCTGGTCACCGAGCCGGGCGACGGCGGCGTGTTCACCTGCATTGCGGCCAACGCAGCTGGCGAGGCCACCGCGGCTGTCGAGCTGACCGTGGGCCCCCCGCCGCCTCCCCAGCTAGCCAACAGCACCAGCTGTGACCCCCCGCGGGACGGGGATCCGGACGCCCTCACCCCGCCCTCTGCCGCCTCCGCGTCCGCCTCCGCGTCGGCGTCATCCAAGGCTGCAGACACCGGGCCCCCTCCCGACCGCGGCGTCCAGGTGACTGAGCACGGGGCCACAGCTGCTCTCGTCCAGTGGCCGGACCAGCGGCCCATCCCGGGCATCCGCATGTACCAGATCCAGTACAACAGCTCCGCCGACGACATCCTCGTCTACAGGTGCATGGGCCTGGCGTAGGGCGGGCTGTGGGGAAGCTGCAAGGCCTGGAGATCCAGCTCCTGGGTCCTGGCTGCGGCACAGCTGGGAAGGGAGCCTGCTGGGCTCCAGAGGGCCTCGGGCAGCAAAGGTAGACAAGGTTAGGCTAAGAAGGTAAAAGAGCTCATAGCAATGGAAAACAAGTCCCCGGAAGTAAAAGAAAGCTAATGGGAAGTAAAAAGTAGCAAACCTACAAAGGAATTGGGCAGCAAGAGAAAAAAGCAATCAGGCCAGAGAAGAAAAAGCTAACTGAGGGTGGGACGGAGTCGTGGGGGTGTAAATGAAGCTGAGCAGGAGAGGCAAAGAAGAGGTAGGTTTTTGCCGATGACAGGGTGACCGGCAAGCCAGCTGCAGGACGAGAAGGAGACCGCCAGGAAGGGGCAGGGGTCACAGAGAAGTGAGCTGAGGCTGCCCTGCTAGGAAGGAACTCGGGAGAGGAGGCTGAATCGCGATCAGGCTTTGGGTTTGTGCAGTGTTGGGGTTTTCACATGCACCTCTTATTTGGAGCTCTAATATGGGGACATCCCAATTTTTGATTGTCTAAATCACATTAAAGCAAGTTCAGCCACTACCTGCTAGTTAAACAGCAAGGCTCAGTTCGTCACTCTTGGGAATTCCCTTCTCTTGTCCATTGCTGCGGACACTAAACTTGGGGCTTCTGCACCCCGAGAGGTGGGGCAGCACCACTGGTGCCTCCCGAGCCACAGAGCATTAACGCATCTGCTGTGGCCACATGTGCTCTGAGCCAGCTGCTGGCCGCTTACCCACGTCCAGCCTCACATGGGCGGCTGTGGCGACCCCCTGCTCTTGCTGGCTGGCTGGCTGCAGAGGTCTGGCTCTCCCCAGGCTGGGGTCCACACCTTGCAGGTGTCCTTTCCCTCCTCAGGGTCCACACCTTAAGCCATCATCCCCTGCTTTCCTGGAAATCCAACAGTCCCGTAGTCCTCCCTCAGCTGGCGGTACCCAGCCGCCCCTGGAGGACCACACCTGAAAACCTGCCTTCCCTGGCAGGGGTGGGACAAAGGCTCTGCTGGAGAGTCACCCTCCCAGAGACCACGCGGAGTTCCCTGTACCGCCCTCGTCATGACAGTTTAGGAACGAAACAGATTATAAAACAAGCGACATCCCCCACGGGCACTTGGCAACAGAAGGAGATGTAGTAGAACCAGGTGCTCAGGATGAAAGGCTATGGGGAAGGTGAGGCTGAATAGAAACCAGGCAACAGAGATCAAAGGAAATCAGAGCGGCAAAGAAATAAGGCAACAGGGAGAAAGAGACACCAGCAGCGGTGGCCGAGCCATATCAGTTTAATGGAAACGGAATCAGATGACACTGGAAAGCAGGCCAGAGATACAACAATAATAATAAGGCGATGGGGCTAGCGGGACATTTATTGGCAGGTTGGAAGACAATCTGGCACCAGCAGTACCGGGGAATTGGACCGTCAGGGTGGAAAGGATTCTAGCTGGGCGCTGGAGGGAAATCAGACAGCCGGAACAGGAGACCGGCACAGGCTGGAGGAGGGGCAGGTGGGGGTAGAGCGGGGTGGGGGTGTAGGGGCACACTGGGAGGTGGGATTGGAGGGAAGTTGAACAGGGGGCTGAAAGAAGTGGTCATGGGTTTAGGGGAGATCGCAAAGGCTAGAACGAGAGCAGGCGGTGAGTTGGAGCCCTCTGGCTGCAGGGCTAGCTCGAACTTGGTGAAGGACTGGGGGACATGGGGGAACTCTGAGCTGGAGGAGGAGCGAGTGAACGTCAGGCGGTGGAGCGCAGCAAGCCCGGGCAGCAGGGCTCCAGGGAACTGCTGGCTGGCAGGGAACTGGGTGGCAGTGCCAGAGGGGAGCCAGCAGCTGAGAGGACGATGAAGATGAAGCCAGGCGGGGAGAACAAAGTGCAGCTGCAGAAAACCGGGCAGTGGGGCCGCCATGCAAGCGGGCTGCAGAGCAGAAGGCAGGCGTGGCCCGAGACAGCTGCTGGGGTGAGCCCCGCACGCCTTTGGGTCAGGGTGGAGGGTGCTGGGCAGCCAGAGGCCTGACCCCCACCTGCCTGTCCCTCCAGGATGATCCCCGCCGACAGCCGCTCGTTCCTGTTGACAGACCTGGTATCGGGCCGCACCTACGACCTGTGCGTGCTGGCAGTGTACGAGGACAGCGCCACCGGGCTCACAGCCACGCGGCCAGTGGGCTGCGCCCGCTTCTCCACCGAGCCGGCGCTGCGACCCTGCGGCGCCCCACACGCCCCCTTCCTGGGCGGCACGATGATCATCGCGCTGGGCGGTGTCATCGTGGCCTCGGTACTGGTCTTCATCTTCGTGCTTCTCATGCGTTACAAGGTGCACGGCAGCCAGCCCCCCGGCAAGGCCAAGGCGTCGGCGCCTGTCAGCAGCGTGTGCTCCCAGACCAACGGTGCCCTGGGCCCCACGCTGGCCCCGCCCGCCCCGGAGCCCGCCGGGCCCAGGGCCCACACCGTGGTGCAGCTGGACTGTGAGCCCTGGGGGCCCAGCCACGAACCCACGGGACCCTAGCAGCACGCCCACCTCCATGGCCCTCCTGGCCCCCGGCGTGGCAGGACCCGGGCACCCCGTGGGGCCTAGCCTCAGACTCACCAAATTGCTCACGGTTTTTAAAACTCTGATGGGGAGGGTGTCGGGGCACTGGGGCACAACAAGAAAGTCCTATTTTTCTAAGCTTGGGCCTGGGCCCTTGCCCTTGTCTCTGTCTGTGGGAGTTGGAGGGATGGTGCAGGGTCTGGAGATGAAGAATCCCCCACAGTTCTGTCTGCGATCTCTGGGTGAGGCTGAGGATGGCCATCTGGTCGAGACATTCCTTGAGTGACCACACTGGGCATGCCCCATGCAAGGCACTGCTGCGTGACCCAGACGACCCGAGCCCTGTCCTCAGGGCATCTGAAGGCCAGGCTCTTCCCAGCTCAGGGCAGTCAGAGATGCGGTGTTGACTGTGGGAACCCCAAAAAGGTGCCTGACTCAGCCCAGGTTGTAGTCAGGGAGGGCTTCCTGGAGGAGACTGAGCTGAGGATGACATCTGAAGGAGATAACCGGGCACAGAGCAGGGGGAAGCTGCTCTAAATGACACAGCGTAGGCAAGGGCCTGGTGTGTGCTGGGCACTGGGGGTGCTGCAGCAGAGGAGGGCCAGGAGGGTGAGCAAGGTCCAGGACCTGCAGGCTGGCAGTACTGGGGAGCCATGGGGGAGACTATGCCATGGAGGGGTGGGGGAGGCTTGGGGACAGTCCTAGCTGCCATGAGGAGGATGCACAGAGCAGGAGACTGGTGCTGAGACCATAGGGGGCAGCCAGGGCAGGGGTGGACAAGGCTGTGGGAATACCACAGGGGGTGCCTGAGAGAGACATGCAGGAAGCCAAGCAGGTGGGTCATGGAGCTCAAAGGCCAGGATGCAGGAAGTGCCACGGCGGCCCGGCTGGCCAGGGCGCTGGCCCGGAAGAGAGGGCAGTAGGGCTCCCCTGACACAGAACAAAGGAATAGGCAGGTTTGGGGTTCGGCAGACCTGGAGGTCATCCAAGGTGTGGTCAGGACCCCTGGTCAGAGGCTGGAGCTGGAAGAGGAACGAGGGCCCTGTCAGCAGAGATGGAAACAGGCCACTCGGGTGATGAGGTGGCCTGTGGGGCTTTCGTAATTCAAGGACTAGACGGCAGCAGGCAGTGGCAGAGCCAAGCAAACCGGGCAGGTGAGACCCAAGTGAGGGTCGGGCTTACGTGTCGGGACTGTGGTGACCTCAGGACAGGGTGTCAGGGCAGACGCAGCTCCAGGAGAGGGGCGGGAAGGACGGGGGTTGAGGATGGGGGGCTCCTGTGATCCTCCCCCCCCCCCCCCCCCCCCCNCCTGTGATCCTCCCCCCCCCCCCCGCCCAGCCTGGTTAAGCTGATCTGGGCTGTTCAGCCCCACATCTCCCCGGGGCTGGCCCTCTTTCTGCCCCTGGCCCCCTCGGACTCCGGCCTGGTGCTCTGGACCATCAGAGGGGCTGGGAATGCCAGAGCTCTGGAGACCGAGGAGCAGGCTTGGCAGAGGGAGGAAGGCTCCCTGACTGCTAGCCCCGAGGCAGAGGCGCTGCCTCCTCCCTGGAGGAGCGCTGGGGAGAGGGGCCTGGGCCCTGTGAGTTGCCTGCTCCATCTGCCTGGCTTTCTGGGGTTGTGGGATTTGGAAATGATCCTCCCAGTTATGAGCTCAGCCTGACTCCCCAGGACCCCCCCACTCCTCCAGCAGCATCCTGAGGTCCTTGTTTGTTACTCTGGGGTGCTAAGATCACAGGGGTCCTGGGAAAGGGCGGAGGGAGGGGGAGGGTTGGGTACCTAGTGTCAGTACCAGTTGCTGCCATGAGGGGGAGCCAGAGCACACCATGCCTCAAAAAAATTTTTTTTTAAATTTATTGCGTGCCTACTGTGTGGGAAGGGCTGAGAATCCAGTAATGAACAAATAGAGACGTAGGTCCCGCCCTCACCTATCTCCCATTTCGTGGGGGAAACATGTTAAATGATCACACAAACGAGGGTAAAGCGTCGGTGGTGCCCAGGGGTCCTTGGGAGAGAGGCTGATGTGAGCTGGTGTACGGACACCTAACCCAGGAAGAGGCTGAGGGAGGCTTCCTGGAGGAGGTGACACCTGGGCGGAGACCTGAAGGGTGGTCAGGTTGGAGTTAAGCATGCAGGGGGGTGGAAGGGCATTTTGTACAAATGGAACAGCATGTGCACAAGGTCAGGGGCTGAGGGGAGCCAGGGGGCTGAAGCGGGGTGAAGGAAGGGGTGAGGGGTGGGAAGTGGGAAGGTGCAGATGACACAGGACCGCACAGGCTATAGGGAGGAGTGGATTTTGTTCTGAGTGGCATGAGAGGCTGAGGGCGCTTTGGAGCCGTGTGGGGGCTTAGCGCTCCCTGGTCCCAAGGAAGCTCCAGTGTCACGGCTGTTTGCGTGGGGGGGCAGAGGGAGGAGGCTGCTGCAACAGTCCAGGCAGGGGGGGACCCAGGCCAGGTTGGGGCCAAGGGTGCCTACGGTGAAGAGAGATCTGAGACTCCTCACCAGAGGCCTCCCGCCCTTCCGCGGGAGAGGGCAGTGTGGACCGCCGCTCCGCTCCTCAGCTCTCAGGCAGGAGTGCAGAGTCTTAGGGAGAAGAGCGTGGGGCTGGTCCCTGACCCAAGAATCCGTCCTTTAGATGGAGGAGCTGACTGCTCTGTAGCGTAGCAACGAAGGACCTTTTCCAGATGCAGGTAGCAGGCAGACAGCAGACCGAGGCTGTGCAAGTCAGAGGCTGTGGTTGGAGGCCCAGAAGTGGGGGTTCACACCCAGCGGGGCTGAATCCACATTTGGAAACTGAGGAGGGTGGGACGAGATGCATGGGTGAGGGTGGGCTGGTCTCTCCAGCATGGCCTCCCCTCCTCCCCACACGATGCCTGGGCCAGTGGTCAGCCCATGCAGAAACGGTATGATTGGACAAGTGACCACGGGTATCTAGAAAGTTAAAGTGTAGCTTGTCTGATGCTGCCCCGCTGAGTCCACCGATTTCCTGAGCTCTGGGAGTGCGACTCCCCCACTGCCTGTCCTGCGTCTGGCCTTGAGACCCCCCCCCCCCCCCCCGCATTCTGAGACCAGCTGTCCTGGGGCCAATACTTGAGGCTCCTGTAGCCTTTTCTGGAAGTGATTCCAGTCCTGGGTCTCTCGCTCTCTGCTTGTGATCAGATCCAACCCACGTGTCTGGGTGTGACTAGATCTGACACGACCCACTTCAGCTAATTCCAAGAATCGCGGCTCTTTACGTGGCTTCTATGCGGGAGAATCCTGTAAAGGGGTCCCCTGCCCCCACAGGGCGGTCCTCTTTGGGCTGAACCTGGGCATGGCTCCTGCGCTTGTCTCCTCCCCCTGGGTGCCCCTTCGTGCCTCCCAGACACGCATCACTGCTCAGGGATAGCCTGACCTGTGTTGAGGGCTGCTGGGGAGATAGGTGACCACACGGCCCCAGGCCCTGGCCCCCAGACTCCCAGTCCAGTGGAGGAGCCCAGAGTGGTCAGGGCTGGCTTGGGGGAAGCACAGGCAAGAAATGATTGGGACCTGTTTTTACAAAGCTTCCCACAGAATTTGGGGGGCTACAGGGGACTTGAAACTGAGCCTGGGATGGGAGGTGGGGCGACTCCAAGACGTCCAGAAAGCAGGGCGGGCTTCCCGGAAGGTGAGCCATGCCGTCGGACAGCACCCCATGTTGAGAAGGACCCTGTGTATGGTCGGGCAGCCTCTGACACCATCTTGGAATTCTCAGTGACTTTGGAGCAAGGGGCGGTGCACGCCCATTTGGCATTTGGCCCTGCAAATTATGCAGCAACCCTGCCAGAGGGGAGCACTTGAAGGCAACATGGAGGATGTGCAAAGAGCCGCAGGAGAAGAGGGGGGTCTTCCAAGGAGAAGGAACATCTGCAGAAGATGAGAGAGAGAGGACTGTACACTGGAGAACCGGTGGGAATTCCACTGCGGTGGAGCGGGAGAAGGGGGTAGCGAGCAGAGAAGTGGGCAGCGCTGGCTGCCAGGCTAAGGGGCGGCCTGCGCCACAGGGCGGGGTGGGGCCAGGTGAGCTGTGGACTTCAGGAAGATTCACCTGAGGTGGCGCCTCAGGGCATGCGGCAGAGAACAATGCAGGGGCAAAGGGTCTCACTGGGCAAGCTGATGAAGGGCCTTGAATGCTGGGTAACAGACACCCCGGTGCACCAGGAGATGGCCAGGAGACTCCGAAGCCCTAGGCTAAACCCAGAGCTCCATTTTCACTTGGAGATTTTCACCGCTGAGGGAGGGAGGCAGGTGCACAGGGCAGGTTCAAAGGTCTCCCTGGTGAGTGCTTGAGAATCTTCTTTTAGATGAGAATCCACATGGACAGTCTGTTGGAGCTGAATGCAAAACTGGCAAGAATTCAGAGTATAAAATGTGAGCCTTCAAAGGACTTTATTCTGGGTATATTCTGGCTTCAACCCTGGAAACCCCGGCGTGCACTTCACTCACCCCAGCCCTCTGGATAAACCACAGTTCCTGGGGAACTTTCTTTTCATCCACAGCCCTAAATGTTGGGGCCCCGAGGGCTGCCAGCTGACCCTCTTCCTGCTTCTCTGCTCCCTCTGGGACATCTGCTGACCTCCTGAACTCCAGGCCTGGCTCACCCCACTTCCTCACACCTGTGCCTCTCATGCGTACTCACTGTGCCCCACCCTGGCCTCAGCTTCTCCTTAAACTTGTCCTCCCTGGGCCCCCCAGTGCCTGCTGGGTCCTGGCTAAGGGCAGCCCTCCTGCTGGGCCTGCCTCCCTCCTCCAGCCCCTTCCTGATCTAGCTGGGGGTGGGTGTCTCCCCTCCCCCTGGGCTCCTGGCCTCAGCCCCCCCCCCCCCAATCTAGGGAATCTTCCTAAACCCTAAAGCCAAACTTGTGTAGAACCCTCCAGGCTCTTCGGGTTCCTGGGACAGAGGCCCAGAGCCCAGCCCTGCTTGCAGGCCTTACCCACCCCCAGCTCCATCCCACGCAGGGCTCCCCATCTCTGGCTGGAAGGAAAGGCCCACCTTTTATACTTCCACACCTCCTCATGTTCCCCTGTGCCCTCTGTGGGGAGCTGCCCTCCCTCCCTCTGCTGTGAGGAGCAGGGAAGGCGCTTAAGCAGGTAAGAAATGGAGCTGTTGAAAGAGTCAGCTCCTCAAATTCTCCCTCTCTGCCTCCACCTAAGACTGTGTTCTGGGGGGTGGGGGGTGGGGGGTGGGGGGTAGGGGTGTAGGCTCCTAGGAGAGAGCTTTCTCCTGGGAGAAAGCTGGAAACTGTAGCCAGGTCCCTGGCCACTCCCTGCCTGGAGGCCCTTCTGTCCTTTCTCCCAGATCCTCCAGGCAGAGTGTTGCTCCATTGTTCCCCAGCTCAGAACGTTCTGGAAGGATGGAAGTGCCGGAAGCCATTGTCTTTCCTGGGAGAGATCTGTCCTGAACCAGCAGACCTCTGCATCCGGCACATGAAGTCCCCGTCACCTCCAGGCCCCCCCAGGCCAGGCCCCCAGCTCTGGGGTTCAGCTCTCCTCCCGCCTCCTTCCTTAGGGCCCAGGGGTCTTGGCTCCTGGCTCTCTGCTTGCCAGGACCCCAAAAGCTTAAACCTGAACCTTCTCCCTCCTCACAGGCTTAGCTGCCCTGTCCCTCTTTTCTCAGTTTCCCTCATTTGTCATTTTCTGTCGCGGAAACCTGGCCCCTTCCAAACACGCCCACTTCCACTGGCCCCACATCAAAGGTCCTCCTCCGAAGAGACGCCCCTTTTCATCTCTCTTTTGGTCTTTTTAGAATTTTTAAATATTTCCCCATCACCGCCTTACCTCCCCTTGTTCCTTTCTCCCCCACCTTTTATATTTTTAAGATTTATTTAGGCATACAAGAACTGGGGTACAGGCCAAAGGTATGGGGAATGAGGATTCACCAGAGACAGAGCCCCCACCCTTTCTTAACCTCAGCCCTCATTTCGTTGTTAGTGTCCACTGCTTTTTGTTAAGTGCATCCTCTGTGTAGACGGCCAGTATCTGTCTTTCTGACTTGCTTTACTGCCTGTCTTTGGTCTTCCAACCCCCCACTGTCCACCTCTCTCTCACCATGACTTCCTCACTCTCCATCTCTGATGACTTCCTTGTATGTTCCCGCTCCCCTTTTAGTGCCTTGGCTCAGCCCCTCCTTACTGCCCCATGGCTGGCTCTCCCCCTTCTCTCTCCCACCCCTTTGTCTCACTTGCTCCTGCCCCGCCCCCACATAATTAGGCCTCGTTGTGGTCACCAGCACAGGTCAGGCTGGAGCCAGCACCAATGGGACATCCGTGTGCCGGCAGGCAGGGCGCTGAGGCCAGGGCCGGGCATCTGGGACTATAAATGCCCCCGCAGGGCGCCTGGCCTCCACCCAGCTCCTGCCAGGTGCTGGGCCTGGTCTTGCTTTTGCCCTGAGCGGAGCCCCCAGCCCTGCTCTGGGAACCTCGTGCCCACTTCCGCTTGTGCAGTGAGAGGGCCGGAGCGCACCCAGAGCCCGTGTCTGCCCACCCTGCGCTAGCCATGGCTGCCCACACGGCTGCCCTGCTGTGCCTCGCTGCCCTGGGTGTCCTATGGGGTGAGTGATCCCGGGGACACAGAAGGTTGGGGAGCTGGGGGACGCTGGGGGCTGGGGGCTGGCTGACATGGGCAGGGGACTGACTCATCACGTGGGCCTCCTGGAATAGAGGTTAGCCAGACGGGACAAGAGACTGTTCGGGCAGCCGATAGTGCCAAGCGGTCTTTCTGGAGCAGACAGTCCAAAGGAAGCAACTTTACTTTTTTAAAAAATATTTTATTTATTTATGCATACAAGAGCTGGGTACAGGCCAGAGGTGTGGGGGAGGGTGTGAGAGGCTCTACCAGAGATAGAGCGGGGAGCAGAACAGGCAAATTGACTGAAGCACACTGCTGAGGAAAGCAGCGGGCGAGGCAGGAGAGGTTGCTGCGCTATGGGGGTTCCCTCCCTGACCGGCGGCAGGGATCGAACTCGTGCTGCAGTGGCTGCGGTTTGCTTCACAGTGCGCTGCTTAACCCGCTGCGCCACCAGGGAGGCCTGGAAGCAACTTTATTTTAACATCTACTACCAGACACAGTTCCATGGCCTTCACACGAATCGTCTCATCTGACTTTCCCACAACTCTGTGAACGGTGTCCTAACACCCCGTTTACAGATGAGGCAACTGAGGCCCTAAGAGGTTAGCTACCTTGCCCAGCACCTCTTCAGGGCCAGAGACAGGCTGAGCACCTGCAGCAGGCGGCCTCACAGCTCCCCAGAGCATCCTGACTCCTCCTTTCCCCTCCCGTCCCCTCAGGCCCACTGAACGTGGGGGCTGCCTTCCTCAGCCGGGGCCGGCACTTCATCACTGCTTTCTTGGAGAACGGGGGTTCTGGGGAACCCAATTTCCAGCTGGACGTGTCGCCACCGCCCAAAGGGCCCCCGACGGCGGTAGTAGTACGCGCGCAGCCAGCGGGGGCGCCGCCCTTCCGGTGCGCGCTGCGCCTGCGGCCCGGAGCCCCCGCGTCGGTGCGCCTGCCGGGCGGCGTGGAGCTGCGGGGCTCGCGGCGGGCTGCGGGCGGTGCGGTGCGCCTGACAGCGTCGCGGCCGGTGGGCGTGACCGTGGTGAACGCGCGCGGGCGCTCGTCCCTGGACACCGCGCTGGCGCTCCCGCGCCACCTGCTGGGCACGCAGTACGTGGTGCTCACGCCCGCGCCGCAGCCCGCCGACCCGCACGCGGAGTTCGCCGTGGTGGCCGGGGCTCGGCCCACAAGCCTGCGCCTCACGCCCCCGGTGCCGGTTCGGCTGGACGGCGTGGAGCACGCGGCCCGCCAGCCCATCCGCGTGCACCTGGGGCCCTTTCAGGCGCTGCAGGTGCAGAGCGCGGGCGACCTGTCGGGCACGCGCGTCGTCGCCACTCTCCCCGTGGCGCTGCTAGCCGGCCACCGCTGTCTGCGCGCGGGGCGCGAGGTCTGCGGCCACGTGTCCGAACAACTGCTGCCCCAGAGTCGCTGGGGCCGCGTCTACGCCGTGCCCCCATTCGCGCCCGCGGGTCCGGGACCCCGCGACCACGTGTACGTGGTGGCGGGCAGCCCCGGCGAACTGCACTCTTGGGGGAGCGGTGCCCAAAACGCGCACTCTCTGCGCCCCGGCGCGGTGCTGCGCTTGGCGGTGGATCCAGCGCGGCCGCTGGTGCTGCGCTCCTCCGCCCGCCTGCAGGTGCTTTTCCTGGCTGCGGCCGCGGCCCGCGGGGGCGTCGCTTACGACCCCTTCTTCGCTCTCGTACCCTCGGTGGGCGCGTTCGGCCGCAGCTTCGCGCTCATGGCTCTGCCGGGCTTTTCCAACGTGGCGGTGCTGGTGGCTCGCGAGCCCACCCCGGTGTTCCTGGACCAGCGGCCGCTGCCCGCCCTCCGCTGGCGCCTCATCCCCGCCGACCCCGAGTCGCATCGCAGGCAACATTCTAACCAAAGTCAGGGCTTTGCCTGGACCGAGGTGGCCTACGGGCAAGGGCGCGGTGCTGTGCATCGGCTGGAGACTTGCGGGACGCCCGTGGGCGTGCTGAGCTTCGGCACTGCGGACGGTGCAGGCTTCGGCACTCAGGCCATGGAACAGCCGACAGGTGAGCAGCCCCGGAGCCCAAGAGAATCTGGGCAGGTGACGGGGTGCTTGGGGATCCTTTACAATGTCTACCTCTTCCCTTATTTTTTGGTCACAGCACATATCTTCCTATATTCTAGTATCTTTCTGTTACAGTTAGTTCCTAGGGGGCAATGTTTTTTCTTTAACCTTTAAGTTTTAAGAGACACAGCTGCACAAATTTTAACTATCCGGTCTAATGAATTTTCTTCTTTTTTTTTTTTTAAGATTTATTTATTCATGAGCCTCCCTGGTGGCGCAGTGGGTTAAGCAACGCACTATGAAGCAAACCGCAACCACTGCAGCACGAGTTCGATCCCTGCTGCCAGCCAGGGAGGGGACC
>JAGFMF010011389.1:3377824-3449234 GCA_019455555.1 Galemys pyrenaicus
CTGTGGTGAATCCTCTCACCCCCCCACACCTCTGGCCTGTACCCCAGTGCTTGTATGCATAAATAAATAAATCTTTAAAAAAAAAAAGATTTATTTATTCATGCACACAAGAGCTGAGGTACAGGCCAGAGTCGTGGGAGGTGAGAGGAGTCACCAGAGATAGAGTGGGGAGCAGAATAGGCAGATTGAAATACACTGCTGAGGGGAGCAGCAGGCGAGGCAGGAGAGGTCTGCTGTGCCATGTGGGTCACGTCCCTGGCCAGGGATCGAACGAACTCGCGCTGCTGTGCCACAGATACTTCACAGTGCGGCGCTCAGCCCACTGCCCCACCAGGGAGGCACATAGTGAATTTTCAGACATGTATCTGCCTATGTAATCATCAATAGGATTAAAGCTAAAAACATGTCCATCACTCCGGTCAGCGCCATGAAGCCAGATGACTCCCTAGCACAGTCCCCAGCGCTCAGCCAGTGTTTGTGGAATGAGTAACAACTGTGATGTGTTAGACGCGTGCTGGGCTCAGAGAGTCATTACCAGTCACTCTACTACAGTGTGAATGTGAATGGGTTGGGGGAGCTTAACTCTAGGCAGGACCTTCCCATGAGTCTTTGAGGCAGTCTATACTAATATTGTAATGATAATTCTCTCTGGGGAGGGGAGAGGAAAGCATTAGGGTTAAATTTTTTTGCCAAGAACCTCCCTGGTGGCACAGGGGGTTAAGTCTCAGTACTATGAAGCTATCCGCAGACACCCCAGCTCTTTTATTTTTTAATATTTATTTATTGATTTATGCATACAAGAGCTGGGGTACAGGCCAGAGTCCAGGGCAGTGAGAGGATTCACCAGAGACAGAATGGGGAGCAGAACAGACAGACTGAATGAAACACACTGCTGAGGGGAGCAGCGGGCGAGGCAGGAGAGGTCTGCTGCGCCACGTGGGTCCCTTCCCTGGCTGGCGGCAGGGATCGAACTTGTGCTGCAGTGGCCACGGTTTGCTTCATAGTGCACTGCTTAACCCACTGCGCCACCAGGGAGGCCCTACACCCCAGCTCTTGTACGCATAAATAAATAAATATTTTTTTAAAATTTTATTGCCAAATTCATACAGCTAGAAAGTGACAGAACCTGTGTCTGACCCCAGTTCCATTTAGTTCCAGACACTAAGTTTATGCCCATCTTCCTGTTTGTTGTTCTGCTTCACATAGACTTAGACACAGTCCAGACTTATAAGCTAAGCAGGTAAGTGCTTTTACATACAATGCATATACATTACCTGGCGGATTCCTCATAGCCACCCTGGAGGCAGGGGTTTTTTTATTATCCCAATTTATAGTGGAAGCAGTTGAAGAATGGAGGTGAGATAATACTGTCAAAAGTCACACACACAGGGTCTCGCTGGTGGCGATGCAGGTTGAGCGCCGTGCTGTGAAGCATCTGCGGCACAGCAATGTGAGTTCGATTCCCAGCCAGGGACGTGGCCCACATGGTGCAGCAGACCCCTCCTGTCTTACCCGCTGCTCTCCTCAGCAGTGTGTTTCAGCTGATCTGCCTGTTCTGCTCCCCACTCTGTCTCTGGTGACTCCTCTCACTTCCCATGCCTCTGGCCTGTACCCCAGCTCTTATATGCATAAATAATCTTTAAAAAAAAGTCACACACATGGCAGGTGGTAGCAGGAACCCCAAACTTGCTGAAAATGCTGGCGAGAGGCATGCCATTGTCAAGGACTCTTCTCTATGCACACTCAGTGTAGCTGGGCGCTGACCATCGTTCTGAAGATACTAAGTTTACGGGACTCAGGATCTTCTTGTAACCCTGGAATCTGGGGGGTCCTACCCAACCTCTTTTGGTCCTGAAAAACAGGGGGGACCAGGGAGATAAGATAAAAGTTAGGGGATACTCAGAGAGAGGGTAGGGTTTCTTTAAAATGAATCCATGAGGGGCCTCCCAGGTGGTGCACTGGGTTAAGCAATGGACTATGAAGCAAACTGAAGCCATTGCAGCATGAGTGGGATCCCTGCCTCTGGCCAGGGAGGGGCCCCACATGGCACAGCAGACCTCTCCTGCCTCACCCGCTGCTGCCCTTGGCAGTGTGTTTCGGTCAGTCTGCCTGTTCTGCTCCCCACTCTGTCTGGTGAATCCTCTCATCTCCCTAGACTCTGGCCTGTACCCCAGCTCTTATATGCATAAATAAATAAATCTTTAAAAATAAAATAAAATAAATCCATGAACTTCACTTGATTTATTCCTAATGGCTCAGAGCTAGACAACAGAGCCAAGAGGCCTGGGTTCAAATGCTACTACAATCTGTATGATCTTAGGAAGCGATGTCACTCCTCTCACCCTCGATTTTCTTCTTTAAGATGTCTAGGTAATAATACCAACATCATCATAAGATGGTGAAACAAAATACGCATGTACATACATAAACACATACATGTATGTTAACAGAACAGCGCCTGGCATGCAGAAACATTTGCTATCATCCCTTGGCAGTAATGTTATCCAAGCTGTACCTGCGGCCAATCCTACCATAGGCGCCAAAGGGACAATGAACAATAGAGCCATCACCTACAGAAGGAGCCAGAGCCGTAGCGCACATTCTATCCACACAACTTCATTCCACCTTGATGGAATAGAAATGGAACGCACAAGGCTATTTCTTAAAAATTGACTTTGTGGGTGGCTACCTTCATGCACCAAAAGTTGAAAATGACTCCCCTTCCTGGGAAATGGGGGTGGGATATATGTCTCCAATTCTCTACAGAGTCCGTGCACACACACTTTCTCACACACACACACACTGTTCAACATATCCAGCTGGACGTCCTCAGTGGCCAAAATCAGCCCACAGATGTATGCAGAGTACTGGCACATAGATTTTTTTTATGTAATATATAGCAAACTTATTTATTTTATATCTTTTTCTCTCCGCTCTCCACCAAACCACCCATGCTCATTCTCCATGACAGCAATTTTAAAGTAACTTCCTCTATGCGGAGCCCATGCTGTCTAGCTCCTCAGTCTTCTACATCTGGGCTGTGTTTGCCATTTCGTCTCTCAACCCCACCCTTGTATTTCTGCTTCACTTCATTTTATTTTTTAAAGATTTATTTATTTATACATACAAGAACTGGGGTGTAGGCCAGAGACACGGGGGTGAGAGGATTCACCAGAGACAGAGCGGGGAGCAGAACAGGCAGATCAGCTGAAACACACTGCTGAGGGGAGCAGTGGGCGAGGCAAGAGAGGTCTGCTGTGCCATGTGGGGCCCCACCCTAGCCAGGGATCAAACTCATGCTGTAGTGGCTGGCGATAGCTTGATAGTGCTGAGACTTTAACCCTTGCGCCACCAGGGAGGTCCCCCTCACTTCATTTTAGATTGAGCACGCTAGCTTCTGAATGCTGGGTCTCAGGTAGCCTGGAGATTCAGGGTATAGATGCCGGTCAGTGAAAAAACTAAATTCCAGGATCCAGTTCTGTTGCGTCCTCTTCTCATCTCTCCTCTGACACTCTAGGGAGGCTCTAAACTCTCCCGTGAACTCCCATTCTCTCCTAGAGTCTTCCCTAGCGAGGCCACCCCAGTCCCCAGGCTCCCGTAAGGACCACGCATGCGCCAACGGGACCACGTGTCGCCTTGTGAAAGACAAGCCTAAGGGTGTACCCAGCACCCAGGCCTCCTCTAGGTCCAGAACTATGCCCAACTCCCAGCCCGAATCTCGGGAGGACTCCAGAACCGTGTCTATCGCTAGCTCTGGAACCACGACAGTGGCCAAGCCAGGACCAAGGAGCACACCTGAAGCGGGACTCGCACCGGGGGCTGTGAGTAGGCCCCAACCTGAACCTGTAACCACGGTTCAACCTGCACATGCCCCTGTCCTGCAGCCCACGTCCAGAGCGGAGCCAGCGTCCACGGCCGTGTCCAAATTCAAGACCGCATCTCCGTCTGGGCCAGAAACTGTGGCCAAGCTGGGGCTGCAGCAGCTGGCAGAGACTGAACCAAGCTTACGGGCTGAGACTGTACCTGAGTTCCAGGTGGTAGCTCTGGACAAATCAGACACGGCAGCTGCCTCTGGTGAAGGACGGGGGGTCAGCTCAGGGGGTACCTGCTGGGCCTTGGGACAGCCCTACGTCTACACGTTCGATGGCTACTCGTTCCCTGTGCCTGGGGGCTGCAGCTACACGTTGAGCCACTGCCCTCGGGCCCTCCCCAGCGGCCTCCCCGCCTTCCGACTCCGGATCGCCTGCTCTGGAGGGGGACAGCCGGTGTACTCTGTTGAGATGCGCGTCTTCGGCGTCACCGTCTCTGCTGTCAGGCACGAATTCGGCTTTGTCCGGGTAAGAATCCAAGTGTGTGGAGTCTCCTGAGGAGCTCCATCCTTCCCCGCCCCTCATTTCTGTCATCTCTAACATGGGGACAGATACCCAGATATACAAACACACAGTCCCTTCTCTGAAACACTTGGGACCAGGCACATTTAGATGTGGGGGTTTCAAACGGCCACGCCGTCACAAGTGCCATCTATTATGCAACAGTCCCAGGGGCGGTCGTGAACGTTAGTATCTCTGCAGTGAGAGATGAATATTCACACGAAGTGGGATAAATTAAGACTGTAAGCAGTCACACGTCGTTCAAGGAGGCTCTGGCTGCCAACCGAGTTTAAGCATGAAACACAAAGCTTCATACCACTGTTGGGCTTGGGGATTGCACACGAGGGGCCGTGAGTCCCTGAGAGGCGGGAGTGGCTTCATGTAAGAAAAGCACTTGGGACAGCGTCCACCTCCCACTAAGTGTCTAGGAGGGAGGTCTGCTGCTTTTATGGTCCCCTCTGGAAGCCGGCGCGTGGCTGGATGCTTTGGATGGGAAAGGTGTGTCTCCTCCTCCTGGAACTTGTCCGTGGGGAGTTCGAGGGGCCTCAGTATAATGGACAAGAGCCCTGTCCCCATGCCGCCCTCCCCAGGCACATCCTCCAGAGTCCAAACGGAAGTCAGGGCCCAGCTGACAAGCCTTCGGGGGTCGGGGCACACACACAGTCCTGCAGTTCATAAACTGGGTGATGAACGAGGCGAGGGGACAAAGGCCTGGGTGCTGACACAGCACAGCGTCTGGGTCCATGTGGCTGCCGCATGAGGGGCAGACCCTAGGGGAGTGATGGCAGCAATAAAGGAAATCATGGGGAGGGGGGGCAGGAGGAATCCCTTTCCTGCAAAGATGGGGGTGGACCTCTGACTGGGGAGGGCCTTGGGTCCCAGCTGAAAGCCTGCTGTTCACTGGAGGAGGCCGTCCTCGTGCCTTTGAATTACTTATCTGGAGTCTGAGAGAACCGAGTATGGCAAGACGAGCATGTGGGTGCTGGTTAGGGTGAGACCACTTAGATCTCCAAGCCCCCCTCCCTCAGAATCCCCCCTCCGCTTCCATCCCTCACCCCTCCGGGTGCTTGGGATGCAGTCTTCCGGGGCCATGACCCTTGGCTTGCTCCGGCAGGTGAACCAGCAGCGGCTGAGGCTGCCGGCCACACTGGGCAGGGGCCGGCTGCGGCTGACCTTGCAGGGCTCCGAGCTCTGGGCAGAGGCAGGCCTGCAGCGAGGGCCGCCCGCACTGCGCCTGCTCTACGACTGGCAGCACGCGCTGTTCCTGGCCGTGGCCGGCAGCTACCGCGCGCACCTGCAGGGCCTCTGTGGCAACTTCAACGGGGACCCTGAGGACGACGCGGGCGGGGCTGACCCACAGGCCCTACTCCACACCTGGGCCCTGCAGCCCCCAGACGCCCCCTGCCACGCGCTACAGGTGGCGCCCTGCACTGCACCTGCGCCTCCCCTGGAGGGCCCTGGGCCCTGCGCCATCCTGGCAGCTCCGAACGGGCCCTTCAGCCAGTGTCACCGTGCGCTGCCGCCTGCGCCCTTTGAGACCAGCTGCAGGGCCTGGATCTGCCCCTTCCCCAGCCACCGGCCCGCCGTCTGCCTGGCCCTCCAGGTCTACGCACATGCCTGTCAGCGCCTGGGTGTCAGCGTGGACGCCTGGAGGTTCCAGGCTGGCTGCCGTGAGTGAACTTGGAGGGAGAGGGCTGATGGGGAAGGATTCCGAACCCAGGGTGGACGCCCCTGGGGCGCGGCTCCAGGGTCCCTGGGGTGGGACCGCCCCTGGGGACCGCGGGCAGGGCTGCTGAGGCTGCAGAGGCAGGGCTCCCTAGGCCAGGGAAGGGCACCCCTCCGCCCAAGGGACAGGCTCCGGGTCCTGCAGGCGGATCTTGGGTTCCGGGAGTGAAGACTTCCAGGTCCCGAGTCCAGAACCCCTCGGTTCCAAAGAGTTGGGTTCCTGAGTTGGTGGGTGAAAAGTCCTCTGGCCTCCAGAGCCTGGGCCAAGAGTTCTGTCTCAGGGCCGGGTTTTATGGTCCAGAGAAGGGACTCCTGGTTGCTGAGGATGCTCTTGAGGCTGCCAGGAGGGCTGCTGAGTCTGGGGGATGGAAAGCCTCCATTCTGGGGGTTGAGGGCCCCAGACTGCAGAAAGCTGAGAGTGAAGGTGTCTCCGTGCTAGGGGTAGCTGAATGCTTATGTCTCCTGGGCCAGATTTGGAGATCCTGACGTGAAACTCTCTCCCCGCCACCTTCCTCCACCCACCCTTCTCCACAGCCATCTACTGCCCCGCAAACAGCCACTATGAGGCCTGCGGCTCCTCCTGCCCAGAGACCTGCGCGGGCCCTCCATCCTGCCCGCTGCCGTGCGGGGAGACGTGTGCCTGCGAGGCCGGCTACGTCCGCAGCGGCCCGGCCTGTGTACTGCAGCTGCCGCGGCCTGGCGCTTGCGGGTGCACATACAGGGGGCGCCGGCTGGCACCCGGCGAGGCTCTGTGGGAGGGCGTGGGCTGCGCCCGCCGCTGCATCTGCCCAGCCTCAGGCGGGAGCGTCATCTGCTCGGCCTCTGGCTGCAGGCCCGGCGAGCGCTGCACGCTGTCCCGCGGCCTGCCTGCCTGCGAGCCCGTGGGCCCGGCCACCTGCGTGGCGGCAGAAGGAGGCCACTACATCACGTTTGACGGGCGCCGTTTCCGCTTCCCGGGCGCCTGCGCGTACCTGCTGAGCGGCCTCGGTTCTCCCGCGCCGGATGAGCTGTTGGACTTCCGTGTGCTTCTGAGCGCCCGGCCTGACGGGGCGCCCCGCAGCCTGGACGTGCACGTGCCCGGATGGCACCTGAGGCTCCAGCCCGAGGAACCCGGTCGGGCCCTGGTGAGAAAGCCCCAGTCCTGCCCACGCACTGTCCAGATGTCCCACTTAAGATCGGGATGCGTAGGTGCCTGTTAGCGCAGTGGCAGCGCATCCGTCTTGTCAGATCTCTGACGCGAGTCCTCACCGCCCAATGCGGTCCCGGGTTTCCCTTCACCTCACCGACGGTCATACCTTGAGCTTTAGGCCCATATCTGGGACTAAACCCAGGCTTCCCACCTCCTTCCTCTTGCCCGTGATCTCTGTCCCAGAGACCTAACTCCAAAGACTTCCTAGGTAACCCCCAAACTAGAACTCAAGACTTCACCCTGTAGGATTGAACTCTAAGCCCAGAACCCCACCCCAACTCACCCATTTCTGGGGAGAAGGGACAGAAGCGAGGCTGTTGGAAAGACCCTCATCAGGCACTCCCTGGTGCGTCATTACGCACGAGTCCTTGGAGGGGACGTCCAGCTGGGTTTGCCACATTCCAGACAAGGAAACCGAGGCACACAGAGGGGAAACCGCTTGTCCAGGGTCACACAGCTGCTGACCAGCAGGGCCACCTGTCTCCAAAGCAAAAGGAGGTGCCCACCACACCTCGCTGGGCTGTACCTGCAGCTGCTTCACCCCTGCAGGCGGCTGTCGCTATCTAAGGTTCTCCTCTGCCACGTGGCAAGTTGGAGTGCTGACCCGGGGACGAAAGCATCTGTCCTTGGCTCAAGAATCCTAGAAGCTCTACTGAGAACCCCCGTACGCTGGGCTGGTTCTGGGGTCCCCGAACTCCACCCTGACTCAGGAATGCCACTGGTTCACTCGATGGTCATCGACGGTCTACTGTGTTGATATTATTCTAAGTGGTTTTTAACACGTTGACCGAATTTCAGACCCCACTCTCAGTCCAGGTTCTGAACATCCCCGAACACAATTCAGGAATTCTAAACCCATAATTTCCAAGGCTACAGACCCTCAACCCCATTTCTAGACCCTTAGGCCCAATCACTGCGTGCAGACTTGCTGAGAACCATCGACACAGCTGCCACGTGTGTAGACTGTGGACCGATGTCCCCACCTCTGCCCCTCACCACAGCCCACAGCACCTGGGCACCCCTGCCAGGACCTGGACACCCTGACGTCCCTGGGATGCTGTGACCTGGCTTGACAGGCCAACACTGTTCATTCACCGAGTCCTCCACGCGTGCCTCTACATACTCGCTCAGCGAGGACGTATTGAGCACAGACTATGTGCCGCTGTTCTAAATGTTCTGTGCACATGTAAGCTCCAGAGACCCCAGCTTTCGACTCCCCAGATATGATCCAGGGACAGTACAGCCCCATCCTCAGAATTCATAACCTCACCCTCCAAGTACTTGTTGGAAAAGGTGTCACACCGTTGCTGCATCCCAAGTATCTAGAGGTGTTGCAGACGGGCCCCTAGACCTGCTGGGTCCCCGCTTTTACCCAGGAGTGCAAGTTCTTGGTACTGACACTGCACTCCAGAGCCCCGCTTTGATGTGCCTTCTCCACACAGGTGAACGGTGACTGGCAGAATCTACCGTTCCAGGCTCCGGGCAACCGTACCGTCATCTTTCGCCGTGGCTGGGACACGGTGGTCAGCTGCTCCTTTGGCCTGCGTGTGACCTATGCCCCCGGAATTCGTGTGGCACTGGCTCTTCCGGCGGAATACGGGGGCCATGTGGTGGGGCTGTGTGCTGACTACAATGGTGACCCCACGGATGACCTCCAGGTGCCCAGAGCGGTGGCAAGCCCCGAGCTGCCTGAGGACGCGCTGGCCTGGGCTTTCGGCCACAGCTGGTTGGTGGGTTCCCCAGCCGGGTGCCTGGACACTGCTGGCCAGATGCTGCCTTTGCCACCATCCTGTGTCACTCCAAGTGGTGGCACCCCAGCCCACTCTCCCCACGTCTGTGACATCCTCTTGGATTCGCTGGGACCTTTCCGACTGTGTCACAAGCGGCTGGTGCCACGCCCTTATTTCCAAGATTGCAAGGTGGCTGTGTGCGCGGGCACTGGCCCCTGCCCCATGCTCAGCCTGTACTGTGAGACCTGCCAGCTGCTGGGCGGTCGAGTCCTGCCCTGGCGGAAGCCGGGCCTGTGCTGTGAGTGCCCTGGACACCCCCCCTCCAGCCTCTCCATCTTTGCTCATCTGGGGAACCTGGCTCCTCGGCTAGTGCCCATCAGCGTGCCAGCCTCTCCCTGCACAATTTAGCCCCGATACCTTGTGCTCCCCACAGTCCCAGTCTCCCACCACCCCTCACTCCAAAACCTCGGCCTTTGCCCGCCCCGAAGGGTCAGCCCTACTCTGACTGAAATCCAGCCCCCGGCTTTGATCCTTCCCCCGCTCAGCTCTGACTATGGCCCAGGCCTTCCACCCTCAGCTCTTCGTGGACTCAAGCCTGTTCGCCGTCCAGGGCCGTCCCAAGCCCTCATGGGTCGGCTGTGCCCCAGATCCGTGGCTCAGCCGCCTAATCTTTACCTCGATCGTCCCGGCTTCAGCGCTGCCAAGTGGGGCCTACCAGCCCTTACCCACAGAGCTCCAGATGCCCCGTTCCAGTCTGGAGGGGATCGGGGTGCACAGAGGGGCTGGGAGCCGGCTAGAGTAACCTCCCTTCCTACGCCCCCCGCAGACCCGACGTGCCCCGCACATGCGCAGTACACGCTGTGCACCCGGAGCTGCCCGGCGACCTGCGCGGGGCTGGCGCCCCCAGCCGGCTGCGAGGACCCCGGACGCTGCCGCGAGGGCTGCGACTGCAAGTCGGGCTTCGTGCTGAGCGGTGCCACCTGCGTGCCCACCGCGCACTGTGGCTGCCTGCGCGCCGGCCGCTACTTCGAGCCCGGCACGCCCCTGCCGCCCCTTCGCCCCGCGGCCGGCGCCTGCTGCCGCTGCCAGCCCGGGGGCCGAGTGGCCTGCACACCCTGCCAGGAGGCTGCGGGAGGCGCAGGCGTCTGTCTCGCCTGGGGCGACCATTACCGCACCTTTGACGGCACCGTCTTCCAGCTCCCTGGAGGCGCCTGCACCTATTTGCTGGTGGGCACAAACGAGGGCCTGCCCAGGGCGCGGCCCTTCACGGTGCTGCTGGAGAAGGGCCCCGGGACGCCCGAAGTCCGCCGCGTGCGGCTCCACGCTCACGGCCATCACTTCAGTCTGGACTGCCAGGACTGGGGACACCTCACGGTGAGCGAGCCCTCTCCCTCCACATTTCTCCCCCACCCCTCCTCCTGCCCCATTATTCCCGCCCCCTGCCCAGCGGGGCCCTCCACTGCCTCTGTCCCTGAGGCTTGCTCCCTGGCTCCCCATTTGCCTTCCTCTCGCCTGGTCTCCACACACCTCACCCCCTTTGACCTTCTTCCTACTCCACAACACCCCCACTCCCAAGCACTGCCCTTCCGACCCCTCCTCTCCCCAACTTCGCAGGGTGTCTGACTCCCCCACCCCTCTGCTCTCCCCAGTTCAGAGCACACACTCCCTGCACCTCTGCCCCCACTCACTTCCCTGAGTCCCCCCAGACCTGGTGCTCCCCCTCACTCAGGGCCCTCCACCCCTGCACACAGGTGGACAGTGTCCGGCACTGCCTGCCCTTCGTGCTTGCCAGGGGCGGGGCGCGGGCCTTCACCCAGGGAGAGTCGGTGAAGCTCGTGGTCCCCGGAGGCCTGTGGCTGCTGTTCGGCCGTGACTGTCGCCTAAGCGTGGGGCTGCCTGCCGCCTACCGTGGCCTCCCGCAAGGCCTCTGCGGCAACTTCGACGGCAACGGGGCAGACGACCTGCAGCTGCCGAGGCCGGGGCCCTGCATGGCACCGCGTCCCTGCCCAGGCTCCAGCTGTCCAGGCCCTGCTGGGGACGTGGGCGCTGACGCGAGGCACAGCGCCTGCGGCCTCCTGCTGCAGCCCGGAGGCCCGCTGGCACCCTGCCACGCACGCCTGCCCCCCGAGCCCTTCTTCCAGTCCTGTGTGGCCAACCTGGGGCGCGCCCGCGGGAACAGCACTGTGAGCTGCTCCTGGCTGCAGGCCTACGTAGCCGCCTGCCACGTGGCTGGGGCCAGTGTGCACCCCTGGAGGAAGCCAGGCCTCTGCTGTGAGTGTGCCCCTCCCAGAGTCGGGTGCGGTGGGGTCCGGCAGGAGGCTGGGGCTGGTCTTCAGTCATCCACAGGTTTGGGGTGGGCCCACGCTGGAGACCCAGCGCTGAGCGGGACAGGACCCTGAACTCACTGCTGCTGGGGACACCTGCTTCTGCCCCTGCCAACACTCGCAGAGCCACACCAGGCACTGTGTGAAGAGAATGGTGCTGGGGCAACACCCAGGGCTCCCCAAAAGGCCCCACTCTGTGCTTCAGCGTGCCCTCCAAGAGATGTGAGTGCTAGGCTGAGTCCGAGAACCTCTCTTTCTCCCCACTTTAAGTTAGGGCGCTCTGTCTTCGCACTGCTCCCGGAGACAACGGCATGCCTTCCACAGGCGAGGAAACTGAGGCCAGAGAAGCCAGGTAACCCCCGGTTCTTACAGGCAGTACGTTCCTGCTCCGGGCTGCCCAGGCTCCGTCTCCTACTCCCTTCCGCTCCCTCTTTACCACCCAGGCATGCCCACCCCCCTGCCGCTGCCACCCCCAGTCCAGCTCCAGAAGCCCTGCTCTGATCCCCCCCAGGCTGCCCCATCTCGCCAACCATAAGGTCAAAATAGCTCCCACAGCAACACGGTGCGGACAGCCGGTCTCTTCCGAGATCCCGCTCAGGTCCCACCCTGCACGACTCAGGCCCGTGGCAGGTGCACGCAGCGTGGAGGGGGCCAGGGCACAGATGGCGAAGGGACTGCCCAGAGTCACAGGCCTAGAGACGACGTTGCTGGCGTCTGGACTTTGCTCCTTTATTTTACAAGCACCTCTGAGTCTCTGTGTCCACGTGCGTCCTTTGGGCTCCTCGTGGAGCCCTGACCCCCCGAGTCCTCCTTCTGGGACAGCATCCACCCCTCTCTGCTTTTCATTCCGCAGAGGCCCCAGTGGGATCTCCCGACTTGCTCCTCATGTCCCTTGGGCATTGCTCCAGCCCTGCCCCGGTTAGCGGGTCATGGGACAAGGTGCAGCCATGGTGCCGGACAGCACCCTAAAATCCAATGTCAGCACCCCAACTCAGGCCAGTTAGAAGGAGAAAGGGGATTCAGAGCACTATAACCACAAAGACCAAGAGCATCTCATCTCGGGCTTAGCCAGGTGCAGGACTGTCCAACGCAGTTCGAGGAAAGCTCCTCCCTGCACCGCCTCGTGCCCCTCCTCTCCGTGTAGTGACGCCAGAGCAGCCCCCCGCCCCCAGTCGTGCCAGGCCGCAGCAGCTCCAGCTGACAGCTTGCCGGCTTCAAAGCCCTGGCAGAGACGTAGCTCCCTCACCTGCACGTGGAGCCCAGCCAAGGTCCAGGGCCGCCACCCATGGGTGCGTCTGGCCGGCTCTGGTGGCCTGCAGGAAGGAAGCACAGTCCGATTACCTAGCTGTGCGTGCTGGCTGGGTGTGGGGTCATCTCCATGCACGGAGAGCCAGGGTGGTGCTGCCCACAAGGAGGGGGTGGTATGTGCTTAGCAGCGTGAGAGGGCGAACAAGGTGTCACCGCGAGCATCCATGGACAGGTTCCGGCGGAGGGTGACGGGAGATGGGATCTCGGTGGTTCACGAGCTGGTCAACCTCTTCCGTAGGGGCTGGGTTTAGTGGAGAGAGAGATTTTAAGTGGGGGGATCAGAGCAGGGCTTCTGGAGCTGGACTGGGGGTGGCAGCGGCAGGGGGGTGGGCATGCCTGGGTGGTAAAGAGGGAGCGGAAGGGAGTAGGAGACGGAGCCTGGGCAGCCCGGAGCAGGAACGTACTGCCTGTAAGAACCGGGGGTTACCTGGCTTCTCTGGCCTCAGTTTCCTCGCCTGTGGAAGGCATGCCGTTGTCTCCGGGAGCAGTGCGAAGACAGCGCCCTAACTAAAGTGCCCAAGCTAAACTGAAGCACCAGGAGCAGGTCGGTCAGGTGGGCCGTACCTCCGGCCCGTTACAGGAGCCAGCTCAGTGCTCGGTGTGCAGGCGCTGCTGGCTGTTACTGCTGTTCGGGTGAGGCCAGGTCGGGGGGCTCTTGGGAAGGATGCAGCCTGGGGTGCTGGTGGGAGAGGCCAGGCCCTGGCCTGCCTGAGCCTCAAGAGCCACCTCTCCACAGCCATGCAGTGCCCCCCGCACAGCCACTACAGCCTGTGTGTGAACCCCAGCCCCGAGGCCTGCCCTGGCCTTCTCGAGGTGGTGCAGTCCCCTGCTCCCTGCGCAGAGGGCTGCGAGTGTGATGAGGGGTTCTTCCCGGCGGGGGGCAACTGCGTCCCTGCAGACAGCTGTTCCTGCTTCCAGGATGGCCAGTACTTCCCTGTGAGTATCCCCACCCCGGGGGCCCCCATGAGGGTCTCCTTTGGATCCGTCTGTCCACTTTGCCTCCCCCCACATGCTCTGGCTTGCAGGGAGCTCAGCTGGAACCTCTCTTCCTCCCTCCCGCCGCAGCCTGGCCAGACCGTCCTGGTCAAGAACTGCTCCTTCTCCTGCACCTGCCAGCCGGGGGAGGGTGTGACCTGTGTGCCCCTCAGCTGCCCTGAGGCAGAGGTCTGCGCCGTCACAGACGGAGTCCTAGGCTGCCGACAGCAAGGTGACCCGGGCTGCGACCTCAGGGGTCAGAGACGGGGCTGACTCCAGGGTCCTGGGAAGGGGGCGGGTGACCCAGGTGCCTGGGGCTCGCGGGCCAATAAGTCTCTTTCTCCCCCTCAGCCACCTTGGCCCCTGCCTTGAACCCTGTGGACTCAACACTGTTTTTCCCACCACTGCTCCCTGGACCCCAGTGCCCAGCAAATTCTCACTTTGTCCCTTGCGGGTCTGCATGCCCAGCCACGTGTGCCAACCCCTCAGCCCCAGAGCACTGCAGCCACCCCTGCGCCCCAGCCTGCCAGTGCCTGCCTGGCCACCTGCTGCTGGGGGACCGGTGTGTGCCGCAGGCCCACTGCTCCTGCTTCCGGTACCGAGGCCGACCCTTCTGGACAGACAACTGTACTCGGCGCTGCCACTGTCCGGCCCTCGGGCCCCTGGCAAGCAAGGCACCCCAGTGCTGGCCTGACCGGTGCCGTGGTCGCTGCCAGGTGTCCACCGGTGGCCAGCAGCACTGTCTGTTAGCCCAGTCCCCACCCCGCACCCCCGTCCCAGAGGAGCCCCTGGTCTGCACTGCCACCGGGGACTTCCACTTCCACGCGTTCGGAGGAGCCCACTATGAATTCCCCGGCTCCTGCGTCTACCGCCTGGTGGGTCTGTGCGGCTCGGCCCAGGCCAACCTCGAGCCCTTCAGCGTGGACCTGACCCCGCTCCTGCAGCCGCGTGGCTGCACCAAGGCCCTGAGCCTCACAGCCTGTGGCCTGAGGCTGGACATGCGTCCCAGAGACCTCGACCACATCCGGGTGAGCTCCAGAGGCCCCATGCTGACCCGCCTCCCTCACTGTGCCGTTACCTTCAGATAGCTCATAGTGACCCCTCTTTCTCCTGACAGCGCCCACTTTATTGACCACTGACCCTCTTGACTAGAGAGTCACCCCTTCCCAGGGACTCCCCAGGTGTCACTGTATCTCCCTGAGGCTCTTATTAAGCTCCACTGAGTCTCCAGTGGACTCTCCTTTGAAACACAGGCTCTGCCTCACCTCCCCATTGACCCTCCCTTTCAGGCCCCTCTGAACACCTCATTAATCCTTGTCCCCCCAACTGAGCCCACATCCCTTACCATCACTTGCCCATTAACTGTTTGCTGTCTAGTGGCCCACCCCACACCTGCCGGCTAATCTGTACTTAGCTGTCTACTGACCCGTTAATGCCCCATTCACATCCCTGCGGCTCTCCCCCTGTGCCCCCACCACCCCCATTATCCCATGGAGCTTCCTATTGCTTTCTCAGGCCTTTCTTTTACCCTGAGCCTCTCCTTCACTCATTTTCTCACCCACTGAGTCTGCCACAGTGTCTAGTTAATTCGCTGACTCCTTTTCCACCCCCAGCTACTCTCCAGATAACCCCCACGGCCACCCAAAGCAACCTGCTAAGCCTGGTCCTCATCCTTAACGACCCCTGCAATTGTCCACCCACTTCCTGCCTTTGCCCTCCTCTTGATCTCCCCATCCATCCCTCAGTGAATTCTCTGACCCCCCCCCCCACTCCCTGATTATTCTTTCCACTCCTCACTGACTTCCCAGCAACCCCTCATTAATTCTGACATTGTAATCACTCCACCATTGAGTTCTTTACTCACCCTCCATTTAGCCTCCCCTCCCATTGAGTCCTCTTATGATCTAACCCAATCCACCTCCGACCATGAGTGCTCTTCATTCCCCCTCTGGTCCTTCATTGATTGCCAGGAATTTCTGCTACCACCACAACCCCTCATCTCTGCTTTCCCCCCACTCTACACCCTCCCTATAGGTGGACGGAATTTTGGAATCGCTGCCCTTCTTTCACGGGGGCTGCCTCCGTGCCTTCCGCCAGGGCTACAAACTCCATGTGGACACCAGCTTTGGCCTCTCGCTGACCTATGACTGGGACAGCCTGGCGCGAATAACCCTGCCGAGGCCCTACGCACCCCACCTGTGCGGGCTCTGCAGCCCCAGTGCAGCCTTGCCTGACACCTGGAAGGTGGCCGAGGTGCCAGGCTGTAGCCCTGTCTGCGGGCCCCTCTGCCCCAGCCCCTGCCCAGAGGCACAGCGCGCTCGATTCGCAGGGAAGACGTACTGCGGGCTTCTGTCCGCGGCCAAGGGTCCCCTGGGGCCGTGTTACGCAGCGCTGGACCCGCGCCCGTTCTTCAGCGACTGCCTGGACGACGTGTGTCGCCAGAGCGGTAACCACAGCACTGGCTGCCGAGCCCTGGCTGCCTACTCCGTCGCCTGTCAGGCGCTGGGCGTTCGTCTGCGGCCCTGGAGGACGCCCGACTTCTGTCGTGAGTGCGCGGGGTGTGGCAAAGACAGAGCACGAAGTTATGAAGAGCTCGGGTTTGGGTGTCCAGGGAGGGATGCAGGGAGACCCACGGCAGGGTGCAGGCCAAGGATGGGGTTTGCAGAAGTCAGCCCAGGTCTGAGGAAGCGGCCAGACCTGGAGGGGCAGCGATTTAACTAACAAGGCCTTTTGTCTTTTGTGTCTCTTTTTTGTCTTTTGTGGCTCTGTCGCCCCCTGCGCCCCTCTCTCTCGCTGCATCCCCCCTCTCTGTGCCCCACTATCCCTGCCTCGCGCCCCCACTATTCTTTCTCTCTTCCCCGAGTGCCCCACTGATGTTCCCATCCCCCTTCCACTACCCGCCCCCCCAAACCCTCACCTCTGCAGCCATGCGGTGTCCCCCACATTCGCACTACGCGCTGTGCGGCCCCTGCTGCCCGGCCACGTGCGCGGGCGGCCGGGTGTGCGAGGCCGGGGGCGCGGGCGGCGGCCGCTGCTGCGAGGGCTGCGTGTGCGACGTGGGCTTCGCGCTCAGCGGCGCCTCCTGCGTGCCCGCGGCCCAGTGCGGCTGTTTCCGCGCCGGCCGCTACCGGGAGCTGGGCGCCGTCTGGTACCCCGGGCCGGGCTGCGCGCGCCGCTGCCGCTGCGACCCTGGCGGCCGGGTGTCGTGCGCGCCGCGGCCGTGCGGGCGCGGGCGCGTGTGCGGCCTCCGCGGAGGCGCGCGCCGGTGCCTGCCCGACGGGCACGCGACCTGCGCCCTCGCCGGGCCCGCGCACGTGCTCGCCTTCGACGGTCGCGCGTTCACGCTGCCGGCGCCCGCGCCCGCCTCCCCGCGGCGCTGCCTGGACGTGCTGGCGCGCACCACGCGGCCCGGCGCCTGGCCCTTCAGCCTCGACGTGGCCCGCGACGGCACCGGGCCGCTCACGCTGAACCTCAACCTTGCCGGGCGCCGTCTGCGGCTCGATCGCCACGTCGTCGGTGTCATCACAGTGAGTGCCCGCTGGCGCGTGGCTGGCCCCTGCCCTCCTCCTGGGAAAATGGGTGTGTCTGCCCCTCAGGGTTTAAAAAATGGTGCAGATACGTGGCACTTAACACGCACGAAGGTTGCTGCTAGTGCTTGTAGTATCACCTGCTGCACAGGATTGGATAAAATCCACTTCTCAGGATTCCTTCAGTACATGGTTATGGAGAGTCTGTGACCTGTGACAGGGTAAATCCCAGGAAATTAGATGGTGAGCAAGCTTGGAGGAACTCCTTTCTTTTGGGGACAGAGAAAATAAGTAAGTGAGACGGGTAAAATGTTAAGCGGGGGTTATAAGAACTAAGGAAAAATAAATCAGGGAAGAGAGTGTACCGAGAAGGGAAATTAGGATTCTAAATAAGGCGGTGAGAAGAACCTAAGGTCTGAAGGAGGTTGGGGAAGGACCCACGTGAACATGTGGGAAAGGGCGAACCAGGCAGAGCAAGGCCCGGTGCAAAGGAGGGGAGCTGGGATGGTCCGGGTGTGTTGCAGGAGGGAGAAAGCCAGTGTAGCTTCTGTGGAGTGAGCAGGTGAGCGAGGAGTCGAGAGAGAGGAGATGGTGGGGGTCAGAGAGGTGAAAGGCACCTTAGGGTGGGCCATGGTGACAACTGGTCTCTGTGGTGGTGCAGTTGTTAAAATCTCACCATCAAGCTATCACCAGCCACTGCAGCCTAAATTTGATCCCCAGCCAGGGAGGGCACCCACATGGCACAGCAGACCTCTCCTGTCTCGCCCGCTGCTCCCCTCAGCAGTGTGTTTCAGTCCATCTGCCTGTTCTGCTCCCCATTCTGTCTCTGGTGAATCCTCTCACCCCCTCCCACACCTCTGGCCTGTACCCCAGCTCTTGTATACATAAATAAATAAATCTTGTGCCTTCCTAGTGGCGCAGCGGGTTGAGCGCTGCTCTATAAAGCATCCATGGCACAGCAGCATGAGTTCAATCCCGGACCAGGGAGGGGACCCACATGGCGCAGCAGACCTCTCCTGTCTCACTCACTGCTCCCCTCAGCAGTCTGTTTCAGTGGATCTGCCTGTTTTGTTCCCCAGTCTGTCTCTGGTGACTTCTCTCACCCCCTGCACATCTGGTCTATGCCCCAGGTCTTGTCTGCTTAAATAAATAAAAATAAATATTTTTTTTTTTTTAAAGAGATGTGGGCAGTGGTCACGAGGAAGATACAGCTGCACAGGGGCACTGGGATTTATCTAGTACTTATTACATGCCAGCACTGTTGTGTTTAACATGCAGCATCTCACTTAATCCTTACAACACCAGTATCAACTAATGTGGAATAACAACGTTCAAAATTTCTGTCTTACTGCAGCCAGCTGTCTCATTCACATCTGTGAGTTGAGTGGCATTTGACTGAGGACATCAAGTGTTCACCATATGCCCAACATTGTTCCAAACTCTTTCTATTAATTTTTTAAAAGATTTATTTATGCATACAAGAACTGAGGTACAGGCCAGAGGTACAGGGAGTAAGAGGATCACCAGAGACAGAGTGGGGAGCAGAACAGGCAGACTGACTGAAACACACTGCTGAGGGGAGCAGTGGGCGAGGCAGGAGAGGTCTGCTGCGCCATGTGAGTTCCCTCCCTGGCCAGGGATCCACCTCGTGCTGCAATGGCTACAGATGGATCCATAGTGCTGTGACTTAGCCCCTTGCACCACCAGGGAGGCCCCCACTTTTTATTAATTTCGGTACTTCTCCAAGCATCCTAAGGAAGTAGGTTCTCTGATCCTCCCATTCTTACCAGTGGAGAAACTGAAGTTCAGCGAGGCCCAGTCCCTCATCCCAGACGCATCCACAGTGCATGTCTGGCACCATCAGAGGGACGTCCGGGTTGCTGGAGATGTGGGCGCAGGCAGTCTTCCGGCCTTAAGCCTGGCCCCTTTCCTCCCCCACAGGTGGATGGGGAGCACTGCCGGCTGCCCTGGGCCCTGCCGGGGGGCCAGGTCTGGGCCACATGGGAGGGGCACTATGTGGTGGTGCACGCGACCTGTGGGCTGCGTCTCACGTATAACTGGGGCAGCCTGGTGTACCTGAGCGTGCCTTCCACCTTCTACGGCCGGCTGGCGGGGCTCTGTGGGGCCTTTGGCGATGATGTCGACATCCTCGACCTGCCTTTGGACACGGGATCCTGGCCCGCGGGCCCAGTGGCTACCCCCTGCCCGCTGCCCCAGCCCAACCCTGGCTTGAGCTCCAGCTGCCCCACGCCACGAGCCCAGACCGCTAAGACTCCCGAGCCGTGTGGACTCCTCCAGGCTCCAGATGGCCCCTTCGGCCGCTGTCTGGGCCAGCTCGACCCGCAGCCTTTCCTCAGGATGTGCCTGCAGGACTTGTGTCTTCCCCGGGAGGAGCGCCTTGGCTTCTGTGACGCCCTCACTGCCTACACTGCAGCCTGCCAGGAGGCTGGGCTTCCCGTGCTGCCCTGGAGGGGCCCCAAGCTTTGTCGTGAGTCCTCTGGCTGGGTCTGGGGTGCATCTGGGGCCGGTTGTGGGCTGGCGGGAAGATCCCCCTTTCCTGATGGGGATCAAAGAAGTCTTGGCAGCTGAAGTTGGTCAAGGAGAGGGGGCGGAAGTGCACCCAGGGGAAAGGTGGGGTGTTTGGAGCAGACCAGTGGGAAGCTAGCCTGACTGGGCAGCACGCAGTGCGACTGGACAGAAACCTGGAGTCCTTTGCCGTCTGCCTGCAGCGCTGACCTGCCCACCTCGACGCCACTACAGCATCTGTGCACAGATGTGCACCAGGGGCTGTGTCCTGCCTGCCGCCCCTGCGCAGTGTTCCACCCGCTGCTACGAGGGCTGTGAGTGTGACCCCGGCCTCATCTTTGATGGCACGGACTGTGTGTCCCAGGACCGCTGCGGCTGCTTCCGCCACGGACGCTACATCCCTGTGAGACAGTCCCCCAGCGTGGGTGGGTGGGCGCGGGGCCTCCCACGAGTCATCACAGCTGGACCGCAGCTGTAACGAGCCAGCGTTTTCAGCTGTCACTGACAAAATGATACCAGCGCTCTTAAATACAACAGAATACGGTAGACCCGCCTTCTCTGCACTTGGCTGAGGTCAGGCATGGGCAAAAATACTACACACAGTGAGGTATTTTGAGAGAGACCACACTGACCTAACTTTTAGTACAGCACATTATGATCGTTCTATTTGTTATTCGTTACTGCTAGTAATCTCATACTCTGCCTAACGTGTAAGTTAAACTATTATAGGATTACGTCTAGGAAAAAATGTTGTATATGTAGGACTCAGGGCTACCCACAATTCCGGGCACCCCTGGGGCCTTGTGATGTATCCCATAGGTAAGTGGGGATGACTGCACTTATATCTGCTTTTTCTTTTTTTAAGATTTATTTATTTATGCATACAAGCACTGGGGTACAGGCCAGAGTTGTGGGAGGTGAGAGGATCCACCAGAGATAGAGTGGTGAGCAGAACAGGCAGATCAACAGACGTACACTGCTGAGGGGAACAGCGGGCACAGCAGGAGAGGTCTGCTGCGCCATGTGGGTCCCCTCCCTGGATGGCGGCAGGGATCGAACTCGTGCGGCAGTGGCTGCGGTTTGCTTCATAGTGCGTTGCTTAACCCACTGTGCCACTAGGGAGGCCCTATATCTGCTTTTGTTTGCTTAAAGTTGAGACTTCAGGTATGGCTGGATCTAGGGAATCAAATGATGACACTGGGACCCGAGTCTCCTGCACCCCTGCCTTTCCCTTTTTCTGTATTAGCTTCTATGTTTCATGGGATTTAGGCCCAAGGGCCCTGACAGAGGCTCAGAATTGCACTGGCTTAGACCTGATGGCCTCAGCTTAGTTATCTCTCACCAACAAGCCAGTACAGCCAGTTTGGCTCCACCAAGCCAGAACGCAGTTGTCATAGGACTCTGCGGCCCCCCTCCCCGACTCCCCTACCACAAGGTAGTGCCCTCGCCTGCCTCCCCCGCCCCCCAGCGCTTACATCGAGCAGGTTGGAAGGGAATAGAGAGAGGACTGGGAGGTCATGCCTTCTCCCTTTCAGGGCATAACCCAGAAGCGGCACGCGGCACTTCTGTTCACATTCCGTTGGCCAGGACTTCATGGGTGGACACCGTCTGGTGACAGAGCAGGCTAGAAGGTGTCTCTTTAGCTGGGTGGCCATGTGGGCAGCCAAAAGTTCTAATTCTAGCGACTATTTGGAGAATGGGTATTGGGATACAACCGTAGCCTCACTTTCAAGCCATTTCTCTAGCGCTCCAGGCTTAGGACCTAGAGTTAGCCGCCTCAGCACTGCTCTCGACAGTTCCAGCAGAAGTGCCAGGGCTGGCTTTTATTGTCCCAGTGTAGGCCATCCGCCTGTCCCCAGACATCACAGAGGCAAGGGGATGGGTACTCTGATTCCTCTCTGACTGGCCAGGCCTGGGGCCCAGAACTGAGCCAGAAGGTAGGTACTTTACTTAGGGAACCTCATAGAGTGAAGCTAGTTCCGCTCATAGACAAATGGAGAGGGTGTTATCTGAAAACCATAGACGGGCCTGAGCAGGCAAAGTGTACCCACCAAGGCTCTGTAACTGCTCGGGTCCTTAGGGGAGATAAAAAACAAAAATACACAGTCACCCAGGCTGGTTGGAATAACTGTCTAGGCTGCTAATAATCAGCTTGGCTGCTAGGAGTCAGCTGATAGGAAAGACATAGATGTTTAAACCCCAAAGCAGGGCCTCCCTAGTGGCGCAGTGGGTTGGGCAACACACTATGAAGCAAACCACAGCCACTGCAGCACGAGTTCGATCCCTGCTGCCGGCCAGGGAGGGGACCTACATGGTGCAGCAGACCTCTCCTGCCTCGCCCGCTGCTCCCCTCAGCAGTGTGTTTCAGTTGATCTGCCTGTTCTGCTCCCCACTCTGTCTGTGGTGAATCCTCTCACTCCCCCACACCTCTGGCCTGTACCCCAGTGCTTGTATGCATAAATAAATAAATCTTTAAAAAATAAATAAATAAACCCCAAAGCACCTGTGGGGATGAAGAGAGAACCACGTCAGAAGGAACAAGGCATAAGAGCAGATACGTCTGCCGCTGCCTGTCCCCTCCACACAGACGCTAACAATGCTCAGCACATGTCAGAACCTTCAGGGAGTTCTTAAGGCTTCCACACAGCAATGGGAAGCAGAGCTTGTCCTAGATTTAAAAAGCACAATAGTCAAATGCAGAGCACAAAGCTTGGTTGGATCCTGATTCGCAAAGGGTACTTAGACAAGATATCGGAAGGAAAATTGGAGAAACGTATTACACTTTTTATTTTGCCCATCTCATAGGTGAAAAAAATCTCAGTGAATTTTTAATTTCTATTTGTCTTCTTAGGCAGTTCAGTTGAGCATTTTTGTCAAAGGTCAAAGGAACATTTGTATTTCCTTTTGTGTTAACTTTCTGTTTAGCCTTTGCTCATTTTTATATATTAGGTTGTGGGTCTTTTTGGTTTCTAGGAACTCTTTGTATATTAGGGAAAGTAGTCCTTTGTGATGTTTGTCTGTTGATGTTTTTGGATCTGATTTTGAGTCTGCCCGTCTCTGTAGGTCGGTGAGGCTCTGACCCTGCCAGGCTGTCAAGAACACTGCGTGTGCTTGCGAGACCAAGGTCTCCGGTGCCAGCCGTTTTCCTGCCCACAGGGCACAGACTGCATCCTGGCTGGGGGGATTTGGTCTTGTGAGGCTGGGGAGGGTGCCACGTGTCGCCTGGTGCCTGGGGGCCTCTTCACCACCTTCGATGGCTTCAGTGGGCTCGCACCCGTGCCTGTCATGCCCTGTGCCTACAATCTAGCCGCACTGGTGGGCTCCGGGCCTGAAGATCCTGACTGGTTCCGTGTCATTGCTGACTTCCCACCCTGTCCTGGGTGCCCTGCCACCCAACCGTGGGTGATTGTTAACTTCAGGGATGGCTGTGCCGCTGTGGGACCCAATCAAGAAATATGGGTAAGAGATTTCTTCAATCCTAGCCAAGACTTGTGCATAACCTGGCACCTTTCTCTGGGGCCTGTTGACCCCTCACTGTCCCTCTGTACTTTTTTTTTTTAAAGATTTATTTATTTATGCATACAAGAACTGAGGCGTGGGAGGTGAGAGGATTCACCAGAGACAGAGTGGAGAACAGAACAGGCAAACTGACTGAAACACACTGCTGAGGGGAGCAGCTGGCAAGGCAGGAGAGGTCTGCTGTGCCATGTGGGTCCCCTCCCTGGCCGGCAGCAGGAATGGAACTCCTGCTGCAGTGGTTGCGGTTTGCTTCATAGTGCGTTGCTTAACCCACTGAGCCACCAGGGAGGCCGTAAATACACTTTTAAAAAACATAATAAAGACACAGGTGAGAGAGATGGAATAGTACTCAGAGGCGTTTTTTGTCTAGAGAGCCAAGTTTATTAAGAAAGCAGTTTTGAAGCTTCATTACATTTAAAAGTATTTTGCCATTCTTGAGTTCATCTTTCCCTCCTGCTCTTGGTTTTGTTCCTGCTGAAGGGTTTTAAAGCAAGTCCTAGACCTTACTCCTCTAGCAAAGACCAGGATATGCGTCTCCATTTACGCAGATTCTGAGGCCCATGACTCCTGCACTTTGCATTGGCTGCAGCCGCTAGGCCCGCCTTCGCTCTCCGCAGGTGAACGGACGACCCGCGCAGCTCCCGGCCCCGGTGTGCGCGGGTGTAGTGGCCCGCTGGGAGGCAGGCTCCAGGGTCATCATCGAGCGGACCCCCTCGCTCCGGATGCAGGTGGGGCCGGAGGGGGTCGTTGCCTTGCGGGCCTCCCCCACCCTACATGGACGCCTCCGGGCAGCTTGCGGAGACTACAACGGCGTTTCGGATGACGACCTCAGGCTCCCAGGAGGACTGCCGGGCGCCAGCCTAGGCGACGTGTTCCAGGCCTGCCGGACTCGGGGCTTCAACAGCTGGTGAGGACTTGCCCTCGCCGCCCGTCGCGGGGCGCCCCTGGGCAGAGGGCGCGTAGCCGACTCCGCGCACCACGGGCATCCTTTGAGGGGCTTATCTCCCCACAGCACGGAGAAACTGGTCCCGCCGGCCATGACCTAGTACCACCGCGTGACCCGTCTCCCTGCGTGTCCCCAGAACTGGGGTCCCGACGCACCTCTGCGCTGGCGGTGGGGACGCAGGCGCTCCCCGAGTGTTAATAAAGAACCGATGACACAAACGTGCTGGCGCCTGTCTTCTCTCCCCGCGTTCCCGGCCCTGCGAGGCGGTACAACCTCCCTCACGACTCAAAAGCTGGGGCAGAAGCCCCTGTCCCTTCTGACCCGAACCCCAACAGTGCGGGCGTCTTGCCCTCCCCTCCGGGTCCCCAGCGCCGCAGGCCCGTCAAGGACACCGATAGTCGGTGGGACGGGCGAGCAGGCCAGAAGCCCCGCCCCTCGCTCGCAAAGCTGTGACGTAACCGCGGCGACAGCCAATGGGGCGCATTAGCGGTGGGAGGTGGTGGCCCGGGAGCGCGCGGGCCGGAAGTGCCTGTTGCCTCCAGCGCCAGCTTTCCCCGCGGCGCTATCCCGGGGGTGGTTGGGTGTACGGGGCGGGCGCCCGCGGCCCAGTGGCGATCATGAGCCGGCCCAGCCGGCTGCAGAGGCAAGTTCTGAGCCTGTACCGCGAGCTGCTGCGCGCCGGACGCGGGAAGCCGGGCGCCGAGGCGCGCGTGCGGGCCGAGTTCCGGCAGAACGCCAGCCTGCCACGCTCCGACGTGCTGCGCATCGAGTACCTGTACCGCCGCGGACGCCGCCAGCTCCAGCTGCTGCGCTCTGGCCACGCCACCGCCATGGGCGCCTTCGTCCGCCAGCGGGACCCGACGGAGGAGCCCCGCGGCGTGGGGACTCCGCGTGACGATGACAAGGGTCGGAGGAGCGCACTGGACGGCCCGGGGGCTCCGGAAAACCCGCCCAATAGAAGGTGACTCGTGGAACTCATCTGATGACGCTGGGGGGTCGGGGGCCTCCAGATTGCGTGAGGGCACCGGGGATGGACGGTGAGAGGTCTCGAGAAAGCAGCTCGACGGATTGGGGGATCGGAGAGCCCTCTGGAGATTTGGGGTCTTGGAGAGACCCGTTATGGATGGCGAAATACCCCCAGACCCTGCATGATAACTGCTTGACTTCCCCATGGGCTTGGGGATTCCTGGGTCTCTCGTGGGCTGGAATGTGTCAAGTTGCTTACCCCGGCGCATGGGGAACACGAACACGGAAGCCCCTCCAGCTCGTGACAAAAAAAGACTGGGACACCCTTCTCTTCATCGCGGCGAACACACCCACCCTGGCTCCTTGAGACTCCCTTCCAGTCTTTAACTCTGAGAAGGGCAGTTTTTGCCAAGGAGTTTGATCACACTTTTTGCTGATGGATTGTGAGAAGCCCCAAATTCCTCTTTGAAAACACTATTTCCTCCCCCATTCATTGTGACAAACTTGGGCCCGTGAGAAAGGGGCTAAGGTCTCTCAGCCCAGCTGACAAACTAGAGGCTCCTCAACACCTCTACTTGATGCTTCTGAGTGGGAGCTGCCCTTCCTCCCCAGGGCTGTTAAATGAAGGGAATAAAATTGGGAATGTGCTTACTTCCCTATTGGTGATCGCAAAGATTTTACATTTGGGGGTTTTGAAGATGCCTCCCTAGCTCCTACCTCCCCTCCCACTCTACCCCACACACATGCCCTGAGAGACCCCCTGGTAGGGTTTGGGTGTGAAGATCTGTCTTCACCTCTGGCGTCTTCTAGGCGCAGATTTGTTGAAGCTGCATAGTTCCCACCTTGGGGTTCCACGGAGGGAAGCCCCTGTTGACTCCTTACGACATGAGACAGGAGAGGGAATGATAAAACTGAGGTTCTCAGGGGGGTGGCACCTCAGGTGCCTGGAGCCGCAGTCCCTCAATCCCTGGCTCACTTCCCCACTGTCCTGTCACTGCCTAGGTTCACCTCCCATGCTTGGATCTGTCTCGGGGTCTGGGTATACCCAGCCCAAATGGGCTGACTCAGTTCTGTGATCCGTGCTGAAGTCTGACCAGAGGGAGCGGTCGAACATACCAGGGCCCCCCTCATTTCCTAGAGCCCAGGTACTCAGCACCCGGGTACCTGCCAGAGCCTGAACGTGTTCCCACAAAGTCGAATGCTGAAATCCTAATTCTCAATGTGATGGCATTAGAAGGTGGGTCTTTAGGAGGGGAGCCCTCATGGAAGGGATTAGTGCCCCTCTAAAAGAGACCCCAAATAACTCCCTGCCTCTTCTGCCCTGTGAGGACACAGCGAGAAGACGGCCGTCTATACAGCAGGAGGCGGGCTCTCATCAGATACCAAATCTTGGACTTTCAGTCTCCAGAACTGTAAGAAACAAATTCCTTTGTTCTGACTTTATGTTACTTTGTTAGAGTCACCCAAATGGACTAAGATACATCCTTTGACAGCGACTGTTTATTATGTGTGCTGGGGTTGTGTACTCAGATAGGGGGGGGACCATTGACGTAGCTGAGTACCAGGTGAGGTGTCCTGGCCAGTTGGGTGGGAGAGCAGCAGAGGCCCCCTGATGTGGGCAGCAGCAATGTGGCACCGACCAGAAGGAAGAGAAGGAGGAGGAGGACGAAGGTCAGGGACTGCCTAGATGCAGGAATGGCAGCGCTGCAAAGGGAAGTGCACTGTTAAACAGATGGTGGGCTGGGCCTCCCTGATGGCCTAGGGGTTAAGTCTCAGTGCTGTTACTTCTATGGCCTGAGTTCGATCCCCAGCCAGGGAGGCGACCCACATGGTGCAGCAGACCTCTCCTGTCTTGTCCACTGTTCCCCTCAGTGGGTATTTCAGTAGATCCGCCTGTTCTGTTCCCCATTCTGTCTCTGGTGGGTGAATCTTCTCACACACACCCTCTCACCCTGCGCCTCTGGCCTACACCCCAGTTCTTCTATGCAAAATAATCAAATTTAAAAAGTGCATATGGTGGGCTACCCTCACCCCCCACCCCAACCCCTCTCCCATGTGGCTCACCCAGGGTCCACCTCCAGCATCACATCCTGGAGATTGGGAGAGGCTTGCCTCTTCTTGGCCTAGGGGTAGAGAGCAACCAGCAGCAGAATGAATGAGTGACACTTACTTGGACTGTCCCTTACTGGGCGAGGCTTATCTCTCCCTTTCCTGGCACCTCCTTGACCCCCAGGCCCTTCATAGACTTGGAATATCACCAAGGACAGTGAATGTCTTTGTGTCTGCTCCCTGTCCAGTTCCCCTTTCCCTGGGTTCCCAGGAGAGTTGGGGTGGGGTAGGGTGGCTGTCACAATCCTCACTCTCCAGCCTTTGGGTTCCTGTGCACCTGACCCCACATTTTCACATCCGGGCTTGGGCCTGTGACCCAGATCTGGCCCATCGGAGCACTCCATCAGCTTGACCGCTGTGACTGGCCCAGGGTGTAGGCCGTGACCCAAGCTGGGGAAGGTGGAGCAGCTCTGGAACTTCAGCTGCTGCCTGTAGGTGCGAGATACTTTCATTCCCCAGGGATGAGCAAAACCAGTGGGACCTGAGTGCATAGTTGCTGGGTCAGCCATTTTGCTGAGTAGGAAGCCACCTATGGGAAGGACAGTCCAAGGGGCGTAGGGACCGGACAGCATTTGACGGCCTGAATTCAACAGCATCTGGACTTTGCAGGTCCATGAAAAAATAGCCTCCCCCTTTTTGTGTAGTTTGGATTGTCACTGGCCACCAAGAATCCCTAGTGCTACACCTGGCTGAGAACCCGCTCACCTGAGTCTTTTGGACCAGGGCGTGCTGACCTGCTAAGTGTTTCCGACGGCTAAGGCCTGACGCGTGTGTATCCTGTGGGGAGAGAGGTTCAGGGCCCTTGGAGAATCAGTGACAAAGAGGCACAAGGTTGGGGAGAGGCAGAGAGGAGGGTTTCATAGAAATGAGATTCTGGAGGAAGAAGGCGATCAGCAGAGCTGAAGAGACGGGTAGAGCCAAGGAAACCAAGAGGGGAGAGACATTATTCATTCATCTAGACAACAAATATTTCATGAGTGTCTGTTACTTGCCGGGCCCTGCTCTAGGAGCTGGGGACACAGTGGGGATGGAGACAAGCAAAGTCTGCCACGTGGGGAGCTTGTATTTCAGCAGAAGGGAAAGAGACCAGAAATTAACAAGTAAGTGTAAAGATGGGGTGAGATTAGGAAATAAAGAGGCTAAGGAGCGACAGTGTTTGGAGGTGAACGTGGCCTCTCTGGAGAGATGACACCTGAGGAGGGACTAGGTGAAATGAAGCGAACAGGGGAGCTGGGTGTGAGATGGGAGTGAATTTCGGGTGTTAGAGAAGCAAAGCCAGGAGGCTGGTGTGGCAGGAGCAGGCTGAGTGAGGTGGGGAGAGTGAGAAGAAATGCAAATCCAGACAGATGAGCGAGGAACACAGTGAACTAGAGGAAGACGCAGACCGAAAGAGACACATGGAAAGAGGGAGGAAAACGGAGATGCCAGGAAAGAGATACCGAGATAAAGGGAGAGACAGAGCCCCAAGAGCTCCTTGAAAGGGGGGTGCCCTGCTTGACAGGAGGCACACAGAGGCATCCGTAGGTGCCCTGGGAGGGGGATGCCCATCTGTTCTCACCTCTAGGCCTTGGGCCCTGCCCTGAGGGCCCCTGTGGCCACACAGCTCACAGGGAGCCCCTGCTGTCCATGCTGTCTTTCGCCCTGAGGGCCTGAGGCCCCCGACGTCCCCTGCTGGGTCCCATTCCAATTCCGCAAGAGTGGGGTGGCTATAGTGTGGCAAGGGCCCCCAGGCCCCAGCAGGTCCTGGCCCATCCGAGTCCCCGTCAGCCTCCAAGTCCTGGTCCAGTGTGTTGGCCTCCTCGAAGACCTGGCCAGTGGACAGAGGTCGTGGGGGTCAGGGGACTGGCTTCTGGGCCAGGGGCCACCAGGGTGGGCCATACCAGGCTGTAGCTGACCAGCTGGGCCTGCAGTCGCCACAGCCGCCAGAAGATCCTGTCTCGGTGGGCGCCAAGGGCCCTCAGGACCCGCTCCAGTGATGCCCGGGCCTGAGGGTCAGTCCGCTGTGCCAGCCCTTCACCAAACACCAGCAGTGCATCTATACGCTCGGCTGCCCCATGCAGGTCTGCCCGGAGGGCCTGTGGACACATGGTTGGACATCACACACACACACACACACACACACACACACACACACACAAAGTTAAACCCTCCCCCATTTCTTTCCCAGATACCTAGAACGTGGATAAACAAATTTCCCACACCAGGAAGCCAGCACCCACTCCACCCTCCCACATCTCAGCTTCCCCCTGCCCACCTGCAGCTGGGCCATCCCGCTCTGGGCCGATGCCCAGGGCCCCAGGCCTTGCTCTAGTTCCTGCAGCCGGAGGCCTAGTCTCAGAAGGCAGAGGTGCAGGCTGTCCTGCTCAGGCTCCAGAACCTCCCTGCTAGAGGTGGGGTGCTGGGGAAGACAGGGTGCTGAGTCAGGGCCAGCGAGTGAACTAAGATGTTGCCCCCTTCCCCAGTTGCCACCCCTATTCTGTGGGCGCCTGCCTTCTGGATGCTTCCCTGCAGCAGTCTTTGCCAGGACAGCGCCCACCTGGAGTCCTTCCCAGGGGGATTAGCCTAGGGACCTCTAGTTCCTTCCCAGGCTTTCAAAGCTCCTAGAAACTTGGACAAGTGGGGCCCAGAGGTGGGGAGGGGGGGTCTAGACGGGGAGCAGGGGACGGAGCTGCACCAGGGCTAGTGGTGAGATGCTTCTCTTTTGCTTGGTGAAACATTGAAATATCTCTATAATGACTGGTAATGAGTTTTCTCCTGTGCTCCTCCCCACTCAGTGCCCAACACTGTTCTAGAATCATCACCTCACCCCGTGTAGGGGCCAGATTCTGAAGGCCAGCAAGGAGGGGCTGGGCCAGAGGCCTGGATGACCATAGCTCACCTCCCGATGTTTGCCCCCAGCTGGGTCCTCATGGGACGAGGGCGTTGGCAACCTGGGGGGGCCAGCAGCAGTCTCAGTGCCCCTCAGCCTGACCTGGAAGTGCTCCAGAGGGTCCAAGAAGTCCGGCCCCAGTTTCTGGGCCTGTTCTGGGGTCTGTTCTGGCCTGGAGGTATGGGGTATTGACGGGAGGGTGCTCATCGCCAGACCCGAAGTCCCAAAGTCCCAGGTGATCATAGCCACAGCACCCTCAAAGGACTCTTGCTGTTACCCCCACCCTTTAGGGACCCAAATTGCAAAAGGCCCAGCCCCTACCTGATTCTCTCCTCTCCAGATGCCAGACAGATGGTGCATGCAGCAATGTCCAGTTCCCTAGGGGCTCCAGGGGGGTGGTTGAGGGTCTCTGGTCTAGGGTCCCATGGCAGGGACTGGGCCATAGCTGGGGGTTTGAGGCCAGAGGTCTGTGAGAATCCCCGGGAAGAGCCCTTTTTCCATCCAGGGAATCCCTGATTCAGGCCCCACAGCCAGAACCCCAGGCAGACCAGCTCCACCTCCTTCCCGGTGAAACCTGACCCAGGTCATTTGATGCCTCGGCTCAGGTGACTGAGGCACCATTTAACTCCTTCCTCCCTGGGGGACCAGCAGCTGAGCCTCCAAACTCAGCCCACCCCACCCAAAGGGGTGCGGGTGCCCTAGATCTAACCCCACCCCCTCAGGAGCCCTGAATTCTGCCCCACTCAGTGCTCCTGGGCCCACGGATCTGACCCCAGCACCCCAGAGGCGTGGTGCCTCAGGACCCCAAGCACCTGCCCCCCCACCCCAAAACGCCAACACCAAAGAGACTTGTTGCTTTATTTGAAATGGGGCCTTTTATTGGGCTCCCCACAGTTACTGGGAAAATAAATAATCCAGGGGAGTCGCCTCCGCCCCAGGACTCCAAGGTTCCAGGGTGGCAGTGAGAGGAGAGCCCAGGAATCCCAGGGGGTCCTGGGGCCTGGCGTCACTTGCTGAGCAGGAGGCCTGCGCGCAGCACTCGGGGTACACGGCGGATGGTCAGGGAGACACGGGTGCCCCGCACCAGGCGGGCTCCGGGCTGGGCCGATGGGCAGGCGGCCGCGTTGGGAGGCAGGGAGGTGGCGTCCAGCTCGTCGACACCGGAGGCTGCGATGCCATGGAGGAGGCTGGTGTAGGCGCTGCCACGGAGCACCAGGAGGCTGCGTGGCTCCAGCAGCAGCGAGGTGGCCGGCATGGGCGGGAGCAGAGGCTGCAGGGTGGGTGGGCGGTCAGAAGGTGCCCAGCAGTTGGGTGGAGGTAGAGGTGTGCAGGTTCTGGGGGTCCCAGGGCAAGGCTCAGCAAGTCCTCAGGGCGGAGGCTGAAGTGTGGCCTCAGGGATAGAGGCCTGGAGCTCAAACCTCATGCGTCCCAGGGCCCGACTGAGGGACGGGTGGCTGGGGCTGGGCTAACGTCCCTGGGGAGGGCACGGGAACTAGGCTGCAGGGGCAACCAAGGGAACCAAGGGGCTGCGGCTGGCACCAGAGGAGCTGGTTCCAGGGAGCTGGGCAGAGCGGGACCGAGGGCTTGGCTAAAGCTGTACCCGGGGGACAGCAGAGGCAGATGGGCACGTAGGCCAGGCCCTGCAGATGTCAGGTTTGTGGGTCCTGCACAGTAGCGGGGGGTCAGCCCACCCAGGACACATAGGACTAAAAGGGGAAGCCCTAAGGAGCAGCCAGGGCCAAGGTGTCCGGCGACATCTCTGTGAACACTGGGGTGATTCTGACACCCAATGCCTCACCCAGAGAAAGGGGCAGCCCTCAGGGGAGGAGCCGGGTGGCTGAGCAGCCAGTTATATGCTGAGGTGTTAAGAAGAGCCCAGTGGTGCCCTGAATGGCAGTTTGTATTATCAGAATGACAGGGTGATCAGCACTGGGGTGCCCTGCGCGTGGGCAGAGAAAACCAGGGTGACTGGAGGACATCAGGGTCATTCACCTGTGAATATGAGGTGTCAGAGGGCACAGGTGTCTGCTGGAGGACAGGGGATTCCATGGGGTGCATGGACCTTGGGATGTTGGAGCACTCTGAACATGGTAGGGGCCCGGTGGAGGTATTGGGGTGTCTGTGGCCATCATGGGCTCTAGTGTGTGTTGCGAGCAGATGGGGGTATCTGGGAAGATATGGGTGCAGTCCATGAGGGGAGAGCGGAAGGTGTCTGGGAGGGCATCGCAGCTGCAGGCAGATGGGATCGGGGCATCTTGGAGCATGAGGGACGGGGCGAGCCGTGCCCCCAGTGGCTAGTGCCCACCTGCTCCGTAGGGTCACCATCTGCTGGCCGCCGCGGCTTATAGAAATCCAGCACGGTGTGTGAGCCCAGGCTGATGGTGCTGACGGTCGGGTAGTACAGGGGTCCATCCTCGTGGGGCTGCGGAATGGGCACCAGAGCTGGACAGGGCGGAGTCCTGTCCACACCCCCGATCCCTTGGGGTGCAAGGGGACCTCCCCAGCTGGGGACAGGGAGGTGAAGGCCCAACCGGTGGATGTGGCTGCTTAATGCGAGTGGAGGTGGGTTAACATGAGCCCGGCCCCATGATGGGTCAGAGGTCAGGGATCGGGGTGAGGGTGCATGGTTACCATGATGCCCTCCCCAGGCAGATACTGGTTCACAAGGACGTGGTTGGCCGGGAGACCCCCAAAAAGGCTGAGGTCAGACACTTTGTCCACGTAGCGCTGGAGCCACAGGGGCAGCCGCTCAGGAACCATCCCCCGGGGATGGGGAAACCCACCTGGGGAGGGCAATGGGGTCCTGAGGGCGCCTGGCCAAGGAGCCTTGGCATGTGGGGTCCCCATTAGGGATGTCCCTCGGGTAGGTTGTATTCTGACCCCTCAGGAACCCCTTACCCTTTGAGGACCACCACTCAACCCTCCAAAAGTTTCCTGGCTTCCCCAAAGCCCTGGTGACCTTTCAAGTCACCCACAAATCATCGGGATATCCGCAACTCCTCAGGACCTCCACTCGCCCTTCAGAATCTTCCTGACCCTTAGAACCCCTTGAATCCTCAAAGGCCCTCCAATATCCTGAAACTATCCAACCTGAGCCACCTGCCCCGGCCCATACCCCCCAAGTCACTCATGCCCCCAGCCAGGACACTTACCCCAGTTCTGTAACTTCCTCCCAGAGAGCTGGGTCCACTTTGGCTTCGGGGCATTGAAGACCTGAGAAGCAGGGAGGGGTCACTTTTTCAGGACCACCCTCTGTCATCCTCTCACCTAGGACAGGTTAGGGGACTTTCTTTGGGGTGAGAGTGGGTCAAAACGGTGTCTGTGGGATTATTCTGTCGGAAAGTGTGTCCCCAGGATTTTGGCTTTTGCTCTGTTCTCTGTGGTTGGCTCCAAAGCCTGCCGGTGTCTAAGAGGACCAAGGAGAGGAACCAGAACTACACAACTGTGGTCTGAATCTAAGCTCAGGCCTCACTCTTTTTGCCCAGCAAACGTTCTGCCATTTCTTGATCCCTGAATGATCCTACCTCAGCAGTCTGAGTTCCGAAAGCCTGGAGGAGGAGGTGTGCTGAACCGAACTATCTCCGCATCAGCAAGACAGTATTGTGAAAATTCTCCACTGCCAAGATCTGAAGCGTCTAGAGTAGGAAATCTCCAAGAAGTCCAAGTCTATGCCCTCTTCAGTAATCTCATTGCTTTGCGGTGATGGGGCTGGACTCAGCTATGTAAAATTTCCAGTCCCAAGACCCAAAGGACTGGAATGGGCTGTCTTAACACAGTGTATTGTATGGCTCACTCACCCCTGAGATTCAAACTAGCCTGGACTAGCGGGACACACCAGGAAGATGTGTCCCTGAAATGAAGGCTGTGGGGCTGCAGAGGGCTATCCCAGCACAGGATTCTAAGTTGTGGAAATGCTCCTTTCCCCCAAATTTAAGAATAAGATGCAGACTGGGCTGTCTCAGCACGGGTGGTCTGTACTTGGTAACGTTGTCCCCAACCCTCTGGGCCCATGCTGCGCTGTCTCCACACGGGAAGAGGCCACTCTGATACCAGATGCCTTGGCTATCTCAGCACAGAAATCTGAACACAACATTTTTCATTCTGCAAATCGCAAGGGCTTGCACTGGGCTAGCTCAGCTATGCTTCTAGCCTCTTAAGATAACAGGACTGGGCTATCAGCACAGAGACCCTCAGCTCCGTGGTAACTAGCTCTGATTGAAAAATCAGTTTGTTTTTCCCTAAGCCGCCTAGAAAATGGTCTTTCTGATAGGTACAGCAGATCCTACAGAATTGGGGGGGGGGGTAATGGTAATGTGTGGCACTCTCCTTCCTGCCAGCCTTGGGGGTTCTCACATAGGAGACAGAGATTGAGGAGGGATCTAGAAAGAGAAGGAAAAAGGGCGAGAAGGGCATTGGGGTCACCTGTCGAAGTAAATATGCCTCCTCTTCTTTGGAGATGAAGTCAGGGACATAGTAGATTACAGGTGGTGCCTACAAGAGAGAGACCCCCCACACACTTGAAAATGTGGCCCTGTGACCTATGCAGGAGCCCTAGCATTGCCGAGCAGCCGTCTGTGGGAATGGGGCTCAGGATGTCCCCAAAGAGGCCAGGACCTGACTGAGGGATCAAGGAACATTTTGGAGGTGGGGATGAGACTGGGGCTGGATCCTGAAGGAAAGAACAAGTGTAGAGGGAGCAGGCAGTTCGGACCCACAAACACAGGCGTCAGGCTACCTGTTCCCACACTATGTCCCACCCTCTAGTCTGTACTTTCACCCTTGGCACGCCCCGCCCTGACAACCTGCTCCACCAGGAATGGTTCCAGGGCTGGGACCCTGGCATGTTGATCCTCCATGGACACCGGCTCCATGCACCCAGTCCTGTGGGGAGGGAAGGGAGACATACCGAACTCACCAGGCTTTTCACCCTTAACTCTCTCTCACCCAGCTTTTTGCTCATTCATAGGCCTGTGCCCCAGCTCAGCCCTCTAGTGAAATTCGGTTGGTTTCTATAATCTGAGACTCAGCATCTCAAGTCACCCAGTGAGCCTGTCTGGTCACAAGGAATACCCAGAACAGCCCCCCAAACTCATCCAACAAGGGCCTAACTACATTTAGGTGTCCTCTCAAACCCCTCATGGAGAACATCTTCTGTCCCCACAGGGAGCCTTACTCAAGAGTTCTGGGATTACACCCAGAACCCCCCTGGAACACCTTAGTTTGAGACCTCGTCCTAACTACTTAAGGCGGGCGATCAGACGTCGGGATCTCTGACAACATCCAGGGTCCACGTGGCACCCCCTCCGGGCTCAAGCCCTGTCAGATGCCACCACCCACCACCACCCCCAGCGTCCTCACACGTGCACTCTCGGTCTCATCAGACCGCCCCTTACTCTGGCCCCTCTCAGACTTGCTCTCCCGCGCGGCCCTTCACTGCAGGACCCCTGGACCTTTCGCCCAGAGTCTGAGTCCTCGCTAATCTTTCCTAGGCTCTCAGATGCCGCCCCTACTCTGACGCTTCTAGGACCCCAATCTGAGCGTTCCCGAATTTCCCTTCTCAGCCCCCTCGGACCTCCAACCCCGCTGTCCGCTATCCCCAAAACTGACCGTCCAGCAGAGTCCCCAAATTGAACATCCCCATCCCCTTCCCAGCCACTTCCGCCTCACAGTCCTGACGCAAGAAGCATCAGACCAATAGGAACTCTCAGAGGCCTCACGAGCCCGCCTCCCACCCAACCGGCACTCGCGCCCAGTGCTCCTCCGCCCCTTAGCTCTCGTTCGCTGATAGGCTGAACCTCCTGGTGTCTGAGCCACTGGTGGCCTTTCAGAGACCGGTCTTCGTCCGGCAGGGACCAATCAGAGCTCCAGAACGCGAACCGTCCGCGGTGCACCGAGGGCCGGGAGGAAAAACGCGAGACCATCGCGACTCCCCTAGACGTTACCATCCTATGCCCAACCGCACAGAAGCGAGACCGAAGGAACGACTCGCTCCCAGGCTCCCCCGGCCAGAGTACAAAAGCAGGGCGCTGACTCCCAGACACTGACCCGACCCAGAGAAGCCATAGAAACATCTTTATTGACGGGGGCAGGGGACATGCTGAGGGGACATGCAGTGAAGGGGCAGTCGTGAGCTGTCCTTGGTGGTCAGGGCCCCAGGTCCGCCCTGGACCTCCCTGGGTCTTCAGGGTCTCCCTCAGGCTGTTGGCCTGGCCCTGGTGCTTGTGAGGTCCTTTGGGGCCAGTTACTCAGTTTTGGTGTTTTGAACCTGTGACCAGAACGTAGATTGAAATGAGGGCTCCAGATTTGGGATCCCCTCAAGGCCTTGAGGCCCTTCGTGTATTAAAGGTGGAGGCTGTAGAATTTGGGGTTCCCTTGGGGCTGGGGCTCTGGAATTTTAATGTCTTGAGATCCATGGACTCGATCGAAGTCGAAGTCTCCGGGTTCCAGGGATGAGAATTCCTGTTTGAGGTCTCCTGGTGCTTATGAATAGCACTTGAGGTGCCCTGGTCGCCTGGGATGCACATCCTGGTTGCAGTCTCCTCCATCCCGGGCACTAGGACCTCCAGAATTGGGGTTTCCTGGGGGGGCGGTGGTGGAGGGAGGGCTTGGGATTGGATTTTTAAATTTAGGATTCCCTGGGGATTTCCCCCAAATCCATGACTTGGGGGTCCTGGGAGTTAGGGTTTTGGGGTTTTCTAGGGGTTATAGAACTTGGGTGCATAGGGGAGTCTGGGATATTTACTCTGGGGCTTAGGTTCCCCGGGGTGTCAGAATGGGGCCTCCAAATTTGGGGTCCCCCCAAGGGGGAAGTCATTACTTAAAAAATAGAGAATTTTCTGGGAGCCTGGCCAGCACAGGGGCTTTGGGCCATGTGGGGTGGGCTTCATACAAGGCACTGGGGGTTTCTTGAGGGTACAGAGGGCAGGAAGACTTGGGGGTCCTGTCATTAGCACTTCCAGGACTGTTTTGGTGTCTATAACTTAGGGATGACAATAGGTTAAGGTGGGTCTCGTCTTCAAGGGTAAGAGCAGGGGTTTTGATAATGGAGAGGATCTCTGGTTGCAGTGGGTTTTGAGGTGGCCACTGGGGTCACACCATCTTAAGGGAACTGATGCTAAATGCGGGATGAAGGTCTGTGACTCTATTGCTCTAGAGGTGTGACCTGTGTTTACTTCACGAGGACTTGATGGGAGTGGGTGTCTTTGCTAATAGGGGCATCCTGATCCAGTGATGAGTGACTCAGGAATGTTCTGTTATGGAGCATAATGTGGAGAAGGTCACCATCATTTGGGGTGATGTAGAAATCTGTTAATTAGGGGGTCTGAGGGATTGGGGACAGGGACTAGCCTGAAGGTGCTACAATCAGGAAATCTCTTTCTGGGTAACATGGGTTCTGTATTTCGGGGTCATCGTGTTAATAATGGGGCCTCAGTGATCGAGGGCTGGCTAGTGGGGTCTCTATTCTGGATGTGTTACTGGGGATCTCTTATCTTAGGGTGATGTGGGGACTCCTTGTGTCAGGAGACACTAGAGGGGGCTCTGTGTCTTTGTCAGGCATCCGGGGCCTCTAAGACTGCATCTCCGCCCTCAGCATCCAGGGAAACCAGCAGCAGAAGAGCAACCTGGGAAGGAGAGCCACATCACACCCTGATGCAGGCAGCAGAAACATCTGGATCCACCCCCTTGCGCCCCAGTTCCTTCCCCAAGTGGTTGGGATTTGACCTTTCTGGATTCTGCCTCTTTCTCTCTGGCTGTGCCTTCTCAGGCATCTGTGGCATAGACAGCTGTTCTGCTTCCTCTACCTGCCCCTTAAAGTCACCAGAATTCAATGTGGGTAAATTACCTAAACTACCTAACAACTTTCTGGGTAAGCTGAGTAACCCCAAGTCTTCCTAACCTCTCTTTCCAGTCCCGACTACAACTCCAGATCCCCGTGTCCAGGGGCCACTTGGAAACCTGCCTGAGCATCTCCGAGGCGACAGGGCCATGCTTGGCCACCTACCTGGAGATGGAGTTCTCTGACGCGATGTCCTTCGGGGTCCGGACCGTTGTGAAGGTGCGTTTGGGCTGCGTCACTGGAGAGGGGGGCAGAGTCTCAGAAAAGAGGATGACAGACCACTGTGCCCTTAGTACCCACCTAGGCTCTGTCACTAATCCGTGTCCCAAGTACCCACTCGGGTCCCACACTCCCAACACGCGTCAGTGATACTCCGTGTCCCCCCAGCATTTACCCGTGTGCCCAGTGCCTGCCCAGCGCCTTGTCGTTACCATTCCCACACCCCACAGCACCTATGCCTGTGGGTCCAGACTCATCGCTGCCTGGACACTGTGTCCCCAGTGAAACACTGGCGAGGCCCTGAGAAGCCACGGCCCTCCCTCCTGCCCCACACCTGAGCTCCTCCCCATACCCCATCTCCCAACTCACTTGTCACTTGATGCACTTTTTTGGCTCCAATACTGTCCCCAGGGGGGTCGGTGGATCCACCAATTCTGGGGAGACAGGAGGAGTCAGAGCCACCAGAGCCCAGGGTCTGACCAGGAGCTAAGGCCCGGGGGTTGGGCACACGGAAAGGAACAGGGGATGGGCGTGGGTACCCACACTGTCCTGCTGACCCCAGCGGAGGAGACCCTCGGGCGGGCCAGGCTTCTGGGTGGTGCCCTGGGCTTGGCATTGGGCTTACCTCTGAATTCGGGATGCAGGTGCAAAGACTCCGTGCCGCGGCGGGCAGGTGAAGTACCGGACGCCAAAGACAGAGCCGTCATGCTTGCCCGTGGGCTGATCGAGCTCGATGCCGTACCAGTAACCTGAGGCAGGAAGGTGTCAGGCCACCTCAGGCCCCTCCTGGCCCCCCACCCCACTCAGATCCCCACCTCACCTGGAGCAAAGTCTGTCTTCCCGTAGAAGCGAACGACTCCTTGCTTCTGGCCCGCCACGAGGACCTGGTCCCCCACCTCGGCCTTGGCCCCCTCGCGCTGCTGCAGGCTCCCCAGAGACGGGGACGATGAGGGCTTCTTCTTGCCTGAAGGGGCAGAGCACGGGGTAAGGGTGGGGCTCCAGGCACCACCTCTGTGGCCCCCATGTCACCTAGAAACCAACCAGAGCACTCCAGAGCCTTCCTCAGAACTGTGGGGCCGTGGGCTTGAAAGGAAACTGAACCCCGGCTTCCCAAGGATGGAAGTTGGGGAGCAGCGGGGCTGAGGGAAACTGAGCCAAGAACCTAGAGAACCCCAAAATCTTTTGTCAAAGCTGAGGATATTTGGGCTAAAAAATAAAAGACGAGGTACGGAAGTCAGGAGCCCAGAAACAGAAACAGAAACTGTCCTTCTAAAATGAAGGCGGGGAGCCTCCCTGGTGGCGCAGTGGGTTAAGCAACACACTGTGAAGCAAATCACAGCCACTGCAGCACGAGTTCGATCCCTGCCACAGGCCAGGGAGGGAACCCACATGGCTCAGCAGACTTCTCCTGCCTTGCCCGCTGCTCCCCTCAGCAGTGTGTTTCAGTCAGTCTGCCTGTTCCCAACTCTGCTCTGGTGGATCCTCTCACCTCCCATGCGTCTGGTCTATACCCCAGTTCTTGTGTGCATAAATAAATAAATCTTTAAAAATAAATAAATAAATAAATAAAATGAAGGGGGGAAGGTGTCTGAGGATAAATCAAGATAGTAAAACCAGGGCCCCCATAGATTTGTCCCTACAACTGGGGAAAAACCTTTGGACCTGAGGGGATACCACCCTTAGGTCCTTCCAGGAACCAGACAGGGCTGGTGCTGAGGCAGGGGGGACACCAAGTCACGGTGCCAGGAACTGAGCATCCTTGAAAGGGCAGTTTGGGTCTGAGGAGAAACCAGGCCACACAGCTGGGCTACCCACTGGATGTCCCCACATCTGGCTTTCCTCACCCCTAGGGCTCCCCTGCTGACCTTTATGTTCCCTGCGACCTTTGCCAGTGACACGGGAGAAGTCCATTCGGGGAGTCCGAGGTGTGGAGGTGACGGACGAGGGGGGTGCATCTACGGCCTTAGAGATCTTGGACACAGAGGCAAAGAGACCTGGGGGCACAGAGCTGGAGCTGAGAGTCGTCCAAGCCTCTGCCCCCTGTGCCGCATTCACGTCACCCCCGTTCCCCAGCCAGCAGCATCAGAACATGAGTACACCCCACCACTACCCTCCTGGGGCCCAGGCGGACTGACCCTGCTTGGGGGGGCAGATGAAGTACCGGACACCCCCAACACTGCCATCATTCTTGCCCTCGGGTTCATCCAGCTCCACGCCCACCCACTGACCGCTGGCAAACTCCGTGGTACCGCAGAACCGCAGCGTGCCCGTCTGAGGAAACAAGTGGGGATAAAGTTTGGGGGGGTCTTGGGAGGCCATGACAGATTGGTGGCACACAGGCAGTTTGAAGGTGTGCAGGAGGGCACCCCAGGTTCAAATCTCAGCTCAAACATCGCCCTAAGTGGCTGTATGACGTAACCTCACTTGCCTTAGTGTCATCTGCAAAACGGGAACAAAATGACCCCAGCCTATAGGATTGCTAGAGAGCGGCTCTGACCAGGGCAGTAGATAGCCACGTATGAGGGCCTCCCTGGTGGCACAGGGGTTAAGTAACACACTAGGAAGCATCCACAGCCACTGCAGCACGAGTTTGATCCCCAGCCAGGGAGGAGACCCACATGGTGCAGCAGACCTCTCCTGCCTTGCCCGCTGCTCCCCTCAGCAGTGTGTTTCAGTCATTCTGCCTGTTATAAAATGGGGAAGAGTCAACTCTCCTACTTTCCAGAATTGTCACATGGATTTCATTAAGTCATATACAGAAAGCTTTCCAGATAGGCCTAACCGGATTAGTAAATAAAACATGACCTTTATGGTTCTCATTATATAATAAACAAAAATCCAAAACCTTCTAGTGCCTTCAGGTCTGGAGTGATTCAACCTTCTTATCGCTTTACTTCACTCACCTTGGAGAACGTCCATCCAATCCTACTACCCCTTCCCTCTTCTGAGCCTCTGTGCACCTGGGGTTTCCATTGTCTGCATATTTTTGCAGGATAGTATCTTCCCACCTCTGCTCATATACCACCTCCTCCAAGAAGCCCTCCTGGAACATCCCAGCTAAAACTATCTTTGCCCCCAGATAGCAACAACTTACTAAATTCAAGCATTTAATGATTTTCAAAATCCTTATTGCTACCTGCCTCTCTCTGCTTCATTAGGAATGGAATATTCCAGAAGAGCAGGGCCGGGGTTGACACAGCCCTTTATCAACATGGATGGACCAGGGCCAGCACAGACCAGAGAGACACCAGGTCAATGAATCAAACTTTGGACTGTCCACAAAATAACAGAAACATGAATGACAAACGGAGAAAAAGGCTGAACTCCCCAGATGAAGGAAGACTCTATCCTCTGGGCCTTTATACCCGTTCCCCTTAACCTGAGACCCCCTTTTCCTTTTCTTCTTCTGGTTCATTCTTCCTAATCTCCACATGGGTATAGCCCTCATCCCAGCCCTAGCTGCTCTGACCGGTACCTGCCTAACCAAACCACTGACCACACAGGGGGCAGAGCTGGGGCCTGGTGGGGGGTCACAAGGCCCAGGGTGCCCTCAGCTGCAGAGCTGTGTTGGTCACTGTCCTTGTGCTTCCCCGATGGCTACCACTGGCCTGGGCTGTCACCGTCGGGTGGTGGACCTGCCCCCCCAAGCTTCAAGACAGAGGAGAGGGTTCGGCATGGGGGCACCCAGGAGGCGCTCAGAGAACAACTATTAGATGAAATAACTACTGTGTGGGTGATTGCGGGGGGCAGACAAAAGGCAGAGTCCGCATTCTGCCCCAGGATGCAGCTCTGAGGGCTGTGGGCCAAGTCCTGCCCCGCCACGCCCCTCGTGCCTGACCTTCTGGCCGTCCAGCAGCACACGGTCTCCCAGGCGTAGGCCCAGCGCGCTGAGCATGAGGTTGCCCGGGACGTTGTCGTAGTTGGGCAGCGTGACCTTGGGCAGGGCACAGGAGAGCGGCACAGCCTCCTCCAGCAGTGTCCGCAGTTCCTTGGCCACCAGGGCCGCCTCTGCCTTGTCCAGGGACATGTCCATGGGGTCTGGAACCACCTCCGCCGGCACCTGTCCCTTTCGGTTCTGGGAGTCAACGGGAAGAGAGGGGACGAGGACTCAGTGGCAGAGGCTGAGCCCAGAGGTCATGCCCCTAGAGACCATGGGCGTAAGTGAAGCAGGCCACACCCCGGTGAACATGGGAATAGGAGGGGTGGAGCACTGAGGGACAGACCGAGTTCCACGGAAAATGTGCCCCTGAGATCCAGGTGGGGATGTCAGATAATTGTGGCTGGGACTAATCATGGGAGGAGCCAGCAGGGAATGAAGGCCACATGTCAGCGCTATAGCTTACATCCGCGGAAGGTGATGCCCCACAGACCCCAAGACTGGCAGGGCCCCTGCGGTACTGGGTCAGAGCTGGCTGATGGAGCATGAGGAGAGGCAAGGCCTCAGGGGCACAGGCCACGTCCCCCAAGATATCTGTGCCTGAGACGCTGCAGAGTAAATGGATTGGACCCAGATCCCAAGTGGATGGATGAGGCTATCAGAGACCATTCAGAGGACTTAAGGGGGGCGGGGCAACCCTCCCTTTCACAGAGACCTCAGTTCTACTTTCTTTGTGATCTCCAAGTGCTGTCTATACACAGCCACGGGGGCAGCCAGACTATTCCTTGCTGAGTAGCTCTGGACAGATCACTTACGCTCTCTGCCTCGGTTTCCCCATTGTAAGGTCGACCTGCTAATTGTAGTATTGCATGTATGTGCCAGAATCTGTGCTGGTGGCTGACATCACTCCACAGAGCAGCACACATCAGAGTCCAGTGGGGGTGGGGAGGAGTGGGAATCCCCTGGGCGCCCCCTGGCTGGCCACAGATTGGTTCCTGATCATGGAAACACTTTTTTTTGATGGACTGCACAGGATGATTACTTCTAATACTTTTTTTGGGGTGTGTGGGGGGCACAGGTAGTCTTTCCCCAGAGGCCTGGTGGCCAGGAGGTGGGGGAGGGCGAGTAGCAGGCAGGAGAAAGAAAATAACGGGGCTTGGGTCTAGGCGGCAGTACCCGCAGCGCTGGGTTGGCACCGTGCTCCAGCAAACATTTAGCCGCGCCCAGGCACAGGTTGGAAGCGGCGATGTGCAAGGCTGAGCCGTGGTTGAAGTCGCTGCACGTGGAATTCACCACTGGGAGGTGGGAGAAAGGGGAACCCTGGATGAGTGCTCCGGGCACGGGGCCTCCCCCTACCTTCCAGCCCAGAGAAGTCCCTCAGGCCTCCGAGCCAGTCTCAGCAGCAGATGCAGAGCCCCCGCCTCTCCCTAGGCCACGCCCTCCCAGCCACACCCCTTCCACGCAGCCACACCCCCTTCCGCCCAAGTCCTGCCTGCTCCGGGGTGGTGGGCCACTGAGCCCCTCCACCCCCACCCCCGGCCTCCCACTCTCTCCTTGTATCCGGGTCCCCTCCCTGGGCCCTGTCAGTTCGGCCCCATCACTCCGCGGCCAGGTCTGTCCTCTCCACCCACGCCCTGAGTGCCCTCCTCCTGCGGGCATCCGCCTCCCTCCCAGCCTGGCCCTCACCCTCACCTCGCGGCCGGGCGCCCTTGAGCAGCACTCGGACAAGGTCTGGCACGTCGAAATACGCCGCGTAGTGAAGCGCGTTCATGTTCGTCCAGCGGCTGCGCAGGGTCACGTCGGCACCCAGCGCCAGCAGCTGCTGCGAGAGGCGCACCGCCGCGGCGGGGTCCCCTGCACGACACCCCAGGTCAGCCGGGGGCCTCTCTTCCAGGGCGTGGGCCCAGGGCATGGAGAAGGCTGTGGGCCTCAGGGACTGCACTTTAGGATTCTAGGCGGTGGGTTCAGGATGGGGTTTGGGGTGGTTTTGAGTGTGTCAGATCTGCGTGTGGGAACTCACCGACTCCATGGGCCCCGGCCTTGCACGCATAATGCAGCAGCGTCATGTCGGTCAGCCCGTCTCGGTCATTCACATGGCAGCCTCGACGCAGAATCTGGAAGTACCAGGGGACCAGGGAGGGTCACCCATCCATGTGCAGGACCCCCACACTCTCCTTCCCTGCTTTCCCCAGTTCTTACTTCGTTGCCAATCACATCAATCTTGTGCTGGACTTGGGGTACCCATTGGCGCACGATGGCAAACAGCTCAGGGATGGTGGTCTGCGGGTCGAACAGGATCTCCTGGCAGGCCGGGTCATTGGGGTCAAAGAAGGTGAAGGCTGGGGGTTGGGGGAGAGGTCAAAGGTCACTCCAGGCAAGCTGACCCCTCCCATCCCCATCCAAAGGCAGGGTGTGGGGTGGCGGTGGGGGCTCTAGCTCTTTGCCTTTCAGACCCTCTAACTCTGAGTCTCAAACTCATGGCATGGCCCATGGGCCACAGGCATTTTGTAAGTAGCCAGCATGAGGTTTCAAAAAAATACTGGATGCCCAGTTTGTTTTGAAAAATGGAAGACAGGGCCACCCTGGTGGTGCAATGGGTTAAGCACCACACTGAGGCAGACAGCAGCCACTGCAGCACTCCCTGCTGCCCGCTGTGGGAGGGAACCCACACAGGGCAGCAGACTTTCCTGTGTCACCAGCTGCTCCCCTCAGCAGTGTATTTCAGTGGATCTGCCTGTTCTGCTCCCCACTCTGTCTCTGGTGAATCCTCTCACCCCCCCCCATCTCTGGCCTGTACCCCAGTGCTTGTATGCATAAGTAAATAAATATTTTTAAAAAAGAAAGAGAAATGGAAGACAGACCAGGCATTTCCCACAAAGTACAGCCTGAACCCTCTGAAGTCTGGAAGGAAGCGAGGCTGGAGTCCCGCATACCCGAGGGGGCTGCTACTGCTCAAGCCCACTTCTGCCCTGCACAGTATGGACCCAGTTTGGTCAAATACCAAAAAATAAAAATTCAAAAGTCAGAATCTCAGTTTTTAAGAAGTATCTCCAAAAGGATTTCCAATACAGTGCAGCCTACCCCCCCCAAAAAAAAAAAAGTATCCAGGGCAATAGCCAACTTATGTCCAGCCAGGGGGTCTCCAGGGGAGCTCCTGTGTACCCCCACCCAAGGTTAGACTCTCTGCAGTGATGTCAGCGCCCAGCACAGGGCCTAGCACACAGCAGAACTCAGTGCATGTTGAATGAATAAGTGAACACACAACCAGGTTATCCTGAGCCCAGGGAAGCCGAAGAGAAGGCGTCTCCAGGTACCAGCCCGTGTGCTCCTCTTAAAACACCAGTCACACGCCAGCAGCCCTTGGCTCAAACTCTGCCCTGGCGCCCAGCATGCCCAAGAGTACGGACCACGGTCCTCCCTCAGCCCACAGGGCCCGCACACACTGGCCTCGGCTGTTCTCTGCCCTCTTCTTCCCTGGCTCTCCTCTCCAGCCACACAGGCTGCCTTCCGTCCTTCCAACGTGCCAGGCAAACTCCTGTCTCAGGGGCTTTGCACTTGTCGTTTCCTTTGCCCCAGACAGTCTGTCCTCAGATCTACTGAAGGCTGGCAGGTCTTTGTTCACCTCCTCTAAGCGCTCAGATCTAGGTTTGAGGACTCACCGACTCCAGGGGTCCAGCCGCGCATGCGTAAAGGAGCCTCGTCCTGCCACTCAGCCCATCCGGAACCTTCACCCAAACACCCTGCCCTTCTTCATCTCCCACCTACTTTCTTATTTATTCACAGCACATCACTACTTAATCCAACTTACTGATTCCTTCCTCCCACTGTTCCTTCCTTTTCCCTCTTTCTTTTCCATTTCTGCTTGTCCCCAGAGAAGCACTGTTTCTGTTCACTGCCTCTTCCCCAAGGCAGGCGACTAAACTCACACACACACATTTAGTAAATTTAATAAACAAATCCACGATTTTCTCTTGGCGTCCACTTGAGCCCGCTCTCTGTCCTAGCACACATTTCCAGATTCCATCCCGCTCTGTGACCTTTGAATTCCCCACCAGGCGACATTTGCAAATAGGACTTTCCAGTTTCCTAGGGTGGACACCGCCACAGGCACTTGGATAACTTTCTTATTTTTCTACCAGACGGAGGTCAAGTCGCAGCCTCTTGGACCCACCACCGCTACCCCTCCTCCCTATCCTGGCCACACTCCTCCCTGAACCTGGTGCCTGGTTTCTGAGACTCCTTGCCAGTGTTTTCTAAAAGCTCCCTCTTTGATGCAACTCTGGCTGAGCTCCACCTTCTCTACCCAGTAGCCAGAGAGAGCTTTTAAAAATATAATTCAGACCACCACTCCTGTGCTTTTAAACAGCCCCCCCCCACCCCCAGCTCTCACCCCGTTCCACTTGGGATATATCCAGAGGCCGCTGAGCCCGCCCCCTCCGGCCCTCTCCAGAGCTAGCCACTGCCTGCCTCAGCCCAGCTCTGACAGCGCCCTAACTGCAGCTCCATCATCATCTTTTCTGCTCCCAGTCCAGTCCTGCCTCAGGGCCTCTGCACTGGCTGCTCTTTGCCCGGAACACTCCAGCTCTCCCTTGCCAGAGGGACTGCTCCTCCTTCTCTGGTGTCAGCCGAAATACCCCCTGGTGGTAGTCATACCTTCCCTGACCATTTTATCTCTAGGTGCAGCCCCTAGCCAGTCTGTTAAATTTCCATTTTTCCTTTCACAGCATTCCTACCCGAAAGCATCTGATTTCTTTATCGAGTCCCTTATTTAGTCACTCCTTCTAGAGAGAAGGCTCGTGCCTGAATAGCTCAACATTACATTTCCACCACCCAGCACACCGATCGCTCGTCGCAGGTAGTAGCAGTGGATAAACACTGCTTGGCAGATGATTAGACATTTTCAGTTTCTCCAAGAGGCCACCCTCTCAGCTCCACACCCTCACACCCTGATGCCTGAAGCAGTCTCTCCCAAGACCCTTTTCTCCTGACTCTTCTTCCTGGTTAACACCCCCCGCCCATCCATCCTCTGATCTTCCTCAAAGGTTCCTCAGAGAAACCATGTCTTAAAAAGCTCTTGCAGCATCCTGTTCGCAGCAAACACAATTCTCATCAAGCCCTGTAATTACATATTTACATTGTATCGGTATTCTTATTTGGTTGTTACTGAGGTCTGTGCATTCTCTCAGGGCAAAGGCTGGGTGTTTCCTGTTCTGTGCTGTTTCCCCAACTCCTAGTACAGGGTTAGGCTGTCAGCAGAGGTTTGTAGAATGAATACATGATTGCATGATGTGTCACGAGCCAAAGATTAGGATGATCCCAATTCCATTCTCCAGTGAGTGACTGAATCAATGAATGAATGAAGGGCGGGAGGGTCCGAGGACTCTGCCAAGATGCCTCAGGACCACCGTCAGCTCCTGAGAGTCCTCCCACCATCTCTACTGAGAGCTCAGCCCAACCTCCCTGGCCACCCAGGGCCCCAGGCCAGATTCCAGGGCGGGTATGGTGGTTACCGTAGTCTTTGGGGAGAGGGGCAGGTGCCGAGGGGTGCACAACAGGCTTCTGCCTGCGCTCCTGGGTGGGGCTGGGAGCCTCTGGAACAGGTTCATCCTCCTCCTCTTCTTCCTCCTCTCCCCGGAGCGGAGGGGCCATTGGGGCAGGATCTGTCTTAGTCATGGTCCTCGGTGGCCCTCGGGGGGAAGGTGCAGAGTAGGGGGCGACCTTCAGGCAAATCCTGGAAGCAGAGGTCAGCTACAGGCCCCCCCCAGCCCAGCCCCGCAATCCAAGCCCCTAAAGCTCCCAGCGAGCTGTCTGGCTCCCACGCCTCTGGCTCTGGATTTTGAGCAATCACAGGGGCGCCCGTTACCCATTCAAGCACCCTGGTATGTGGATTCGGCGCCTACCATTTCCCTCAGGCCCAGCCCCCCATTCTTCTCACGCGTCAGGCCCCTCCGTCTAGGCCGCCCCCTCCCCGGGTTTGTTTATCTCGGGATGCAGGATGCTTCGCCCCTCCCCTTCTCCACGGGCCTCCCCTCTTCCCATCTTACCTCAGGCAGATGGGGCTGGAGACCAAAGCTGAGACTGGGGAGACTGGAGAACTGGGGTGTCAGTGTCAGGGGAAGTGATGGGGGAGGAGAGGGAGACAGAGAAGGGGACGAGGCCCAGACGCCGACGGGGGATGGAGATGGAGGAGGGGCGCTGATTGCGCATGCGCCTTGCTACCCCCAACTGGGCACGGGGGAGGAGGTACCGGGAGGTTGCTGGCATTGATGGAAAGACTGGAGGTTGTGCGGCTAAGGGGATAACCACCGAGGATGGAGAAAGGAGCAAGAGATGACCACAAAGAAAAAGATGCATGACACGGAGTCATAAAGTGAGAGATGAAGCAGACAGGACAAAAGGAGAGGGATGGGGAAGTGGACACAGCTTTTTGTCCATCCCCCTGTGAAAGTACCTTCCCATAAATCAGGCCAGTTAGAACAGGGGTGTAGGTGTGTGGTAGTGTTTTTTTCTGCCTCTAAAGCCCCAGGCCTGATCCCTGTCCCAGGCTCGCCTACAGAAGTACAGAAGGGTGTGTCTGAGGGATGATTCTGTAGAGACACCTACTATATTCTTGGACACCATCATATCACTCCGGAGTGTTCTGATAGCACTTATCAGCCCAGAGAGGTTAAGCCATTTGCCCAAGGGCACACAGCAAGTACCTGATGGAGCTGAACTTGAACCCAGACAGCTGGCTGTCGGTCTGAGCTTTCAATCATTATGGCTGTAGCAGTGTCTAGGGGACAAATCTCCCAAGGAACCCCACTGCCTCTCAGAACCCGTATCTCCCCCAAGCCCTCCTGGAGTCAGCCCAGGGTCCATGGCCTCCTGGCTGTATGACCCTGGCTTGGCTGTCACAACTGTCCAGCAGTGACCACCGCTTCCCACAGTCACATCTGTCTGAGCCAGGCTGGGGACTTTGCCTTTCACTGAAGCTCATCCATGACATGTGCAGGCCCAGGAGCAGCTTCTCTGAGATATTTCCAGAATCTCATCCCTCACCCCCCACCCCACGCCCTCATCCCACTCTGTTCTCACCTTCTCCCACCTGGACAGCCTGTCTTCCTGCCTGGTCTCCATGGTCCTTCTCCGCCCCTCTGGTCTGCTCCAGGGCAGCCATTAGGACCTATTAGCACCTATCACATCAGGGCCTTTCCTGACTCAGGAGTATCTGCTCACTGCACCCCACTCCAGGTAAACTCCAGTGTTCTCACCCACAGCCTACAGACCCTGTGTGAACTTCCCCCTCTACTTTCTCCAATTTCTCATGAACTCCACTCCACCATACTAGCTTCCTTGCTCCTCCTCACCCCAGGACCTTTGCATTGGCTGTTCCTCCTGAATGTTCTCCCAGATACTTGGTTCCCTCAGTCCCGTTTTAGACTTTTACTTACTGGTGCCTTTTCGGCAGCCCTCCTCTGCTGTCACCCTTGCATACACACTCAGTCCTTCCCTGCTTTAGTTTTTTCCAGAACAGCAATGTCATCCTCCAGCTGAAAGCCTAGAGGTTGGGGCATTTGCAGGGGCTGTTTGGCCTTCCAGGACAGCACCTCAGGACAGAGACCTCCAGGTCTCTGCTCAAACACTGTAGCACCGGGGAGTCCTCCACCCCCCCACCCCCTCAGTACATTCTCATTCTGTCTTTATAGCATATGATCTGTTTATTAGTTTACTGGTTCGTCTTCTACTCAAGCAGAATGTGAGCACCATGAGGGCAGGATTTTGTCAGCTCTGCACACTGCTGTATCCCAGCTTGGCACCAGGCCTGGTAAAGGGGGTGTGGCTCTTCAGAACGAAGTATCACTCTTCCCACACAAACACCCCTTGTTCTGCTCGAAGGCTGCTTTCCAGACTACACAGATTCAAGCTGTGGTGGTGAGGAGCAGGTACCCAGGGATGTAGGGGCTGCAGGGTGTCTGGGCTCAGGTGGGCCCCAGGAGGGATGGTGGGAGCCAGGCCTCGGAGGGAGGCACTGCTATGCCACAGGCATGGGTGGCGGGGCTGGGCGAGCGCCTGTCTGAGGAGGCTCTTTCCCTTTCTCTTCTGCCGTCTGTCCCACGACAGCGTCGTCATGGTCCTGGTGCACGCAGGGCCTGAGCATCCAGGAGCTCGGCCTTGGCATCCAGTGCGGGCGCCACAGGACCCTGGGCGAGGACCACAGCTACGTCAGGCCCTCCGCAGATGATGGTGAAGCTTCGGGATTCCTCTGGTCCAGGAAGCTGTGGTAGCAATGGGGGATCACGGGAGGGACGGGTTGGGGGTGGAGGGAGGGAAAGGAAGGTCCAGGTGAAGGGGTAGGTATCAGGAATCAGAGATGTGGCAAGGCAAGGAAGCAGATGTGAGNGTGGGAAAGGAAGGTCCAGGTGAAGGGGTAGGTATCAGGAATCAGAGATGTGGCAAGGCAAGGAAGCAGATGTGAGCACCAGAGACGTTCATGGTGGGAGAAAGAGGAATGAGGAGAGAAAGGGGGGGAAGGGGCGGTGCATGGGGAGGGCAGGAGAGCAGAGACACAGACAGGGGAAACAGGAGAAATGTAAACAGGGACATAAATATAGGGAACATAAGAAATGCAAATAAAGAGATGTGAAAATGGGGAAACAGAAAGGGACAGAGAGATGGGGGGCAGAAGACAGAGATGAGTGTGGGGAGGTGGGGGGATTAGAGACAGGGGTCAAGAGACAGCAGAGAGAGTGAGTCAGGCCACAGGTCTGGCGCCCCAGTCAGGGAGGCCCCCGAAGTGCCGAGCCTGAGCCTGAGCCATCCTGCTCCGTCCTGAGTCCCTCTTGTGCCCCCGCGTGTGTCAGGCCCCAGCCTCTGACCAGAGCCTCCCCAGCAGCCCCGCTGCAGCTCCGGCTGAGACCATGAAGCAAGTGCTGCTAGGTCTGCTGAGTCCTTAGAAGAGACCAGAAAGTATTTTAAAGCACTGCTGAGGCCCAACAGATCACATCTGCGGGCAGTGCCCACCCCACTGTCTGCTTGAGACACCTTAGCTGTAAGGCACTGCAGGGGCTCCTTTTGGAAAAAAAGAGGGGTGTATGTGTGTGTGTGTGTGTGCTTGTGTGTGGAGGGGTTCCCCTCCCATTTCTCCAGTCCAGGCAGGGCCCTGAGACCTCAGGCACCTCAAGCTTAGCCCTGGGATTTTTTTTTTTTAAAGATTTATTTATCAGGTCAGAGAGAAGATTCACCAGAGACAGAGCGGGGAGCAGAACAGGCAGATATACTGAAAGACACTGCTGAGGGGAGCAGTGGGCGAGGCAGGAGAGGTCTGCTGCGCCATGTGGGTCCCCTCCCTGGCCGGTGGCAGGGATCGAACTTGTGCTGCAGGGGCTGCGGTTTGCTTCATAGTGCATTGCTTAACCCACTGCACCACCAGGGAGGCCCAGCCCTGGGATTTTAAGCAAGAATAAGGTGGGGTCAAACTTTGACTTTGAAAGTCATGATCCCATTGCCCCCCTGCCCCCCAATACTCAGCAATAAAACAAAGGGGCAGAAAGGCCCAGGGACTCTAGTGCAGGACCTGCAAACGCAAGCTCTACAGGGGCAGGCGGGGAGCGCCTCTGGAGCCAGACATCTGGGTATGAATCCTGGCTCTGCGGCGTACTGGGGAAGCTACTGTTATCACTCTGGGCCTCAGTTTTTCCATCTGAAAAGGGGGACAGAAGGTCATCATGACTTTTCACTAGTTGTTAAATCTATGTCTTGGAGAATGAAGGCCCCTTAATATGATTATTAATAAGTGCAGCAGGGCCTCCCTGGTGGCACAGTGGATTAGGCACCACACTATGAAACAAATCACAGCCACTGCAACATGAGTTCGATCCCTGCTGCCAGCCAGGGAGGGGATCCACATGGCGCAGCAGACCTCTCCTGTCTCACCTGCTGCTCCCCTCAGCAGTGTGTTTCAATCAATCTGCCTGCTTTACTCCCCACTCTGTCCCTGGTAAGTCTCCTCACCTCCCGCAACTCTGGCCTGTACCCCAGTTCTTGTATGCATAAATAAATAAATCTTTAAAAAAAAAAAGTGCAGCAGCCACTACTCTGCTCTGAACAACGGGCACTGCCAGATTGATTTTTTTCAAGAAAAGTCAGAAATATGAGAACATGGGTGAAATGTTCTCATTTTAAAATAGTGGACTCTGGCTTAAATGAAAACATGCACCCTCCCAGGCAAGGATGGGGTCGTCCGCCACCGGGGCTGCCAGTCTGGTCCCCCCTCCGCACTCACCCCGTGCAGCTGGCCCCGGCGTGCCCGTGCCAGCAGGCTCTCCCAGCGCAGCTGCTGTGCCAGCTGTTCCAGAGCCCGCAGCTGTGCCTGGTGCCGTTCCTGGCGACGCTGAAGCCTCCGCACCCTCCGCTGGAGGGCTCCCAGCACCGTGCCCAGCCTGGCCCTGGGGTGCTGGGAAGGGACTCCAGGTGGTGGCCCTGGGGGTACCGTTGGAAGGGGCCTAGGGGTCAGGAAGACAGTGGCCTTGGCCTCAGGGTCTCCAGATGCTGGCCCCAGCACCACCAGGTGTACAGGGCCCTGATGGGGGTTGTCTGGGCTTGGGGGCAGGGGTGTGGCCTCCTGCGGAGGTGGTGGCACCAGAAGTTTCTCCTTGCTTCCGCTACTGTGCTCCCTCTGGAAGACAGGATAAGGGATGGGGGGTGGGCATCAGGGCGGAACTCCAAGAAGGTTCAGGGGTCAGACTCCCAGGGGGACTTCCCTCAGGAAAGGCGGGCTGGGGCTCAGACTCCACAGACCAGTTCCAGATGGAAAAAGCTGGTGGTTAGATGCTCACCTTGGTGGGCCCTGGGGAAAAGATGGAGGGAACTGCATCCGGGCGCAGGTAGCGCACCCCCCAGCGCCACTGGAAGCAGGAAGGCGTGAAGTGCTCGCTGCACAGATGCTGGTGGCAGCTGGGCACCCAGTGTTCCCGGCCCATGTGCCGCAGCCAGGCCTGCAGCCGGGGGCCATCCTTCAGTGGGAACCTGCGGGGTGAGGCAGCGATGTTAGGTCCAACCACCCCTCCCAGGACACTCACACCTGGGGTCCTTGGACTGCAGCCTCCGGCTAGCCTAGGTCAGAAACCTGCCCTGCCTCACACCAGGGCACTCAACGCAGGCCCACACCAAGTTCTTAGGTGCCCCTTTTAAAGGACCAGCATCGCCCACCTCTCCCACCTCCATTGCTCCTACCGTCCAGGCTCCATTCTGTCCAGCCCGGATTCTTGCAGTAAGCAGCCCCCTTTCTGGTCTCCCTGACCAGGCCACTCTCCAAGCTGCCCCCATCTGTTCCTCTGCATGAACCTGAGAAAGTAGTTTATGAAGCCAGACAAATCTGGAATGTGGGGGAGCCTATATTCATGTGAGCTGGGTGGGGTGAGAGGGTAAAAGACATTTAAGAAAGATCAGTTGAGGGCCTCCCCTGGTGGCGCAGTGGGTTAAGCAACGCACTACGAAGCAAATCGCAGCCACTGCAGCACGAGTTCGATCCCTGCTCCCGGCCAGAGGGGGGACCCACATGGTGCAGCAGACCTCTCCTGCTGTGCCCGCTGCTCCTCTCAGCAGTGTACTTCTGTTGATCTGCCTGTTCTGCTCCCCGCTCTCTGTGGTGAATCCTCTCACCCCCCCACACCTCTGGCCTGTGCCCCAGTGCTTGTATGCATAAATAAATAAATCTTTAAAAAAAAAAAAAAAAGAAAGATCAGTTGAAATGCAGGATGTGAGCAACAAACCTTTCCCTGAAAAGGGAATTAAAAGGAAACTGTGCTGCTTTTAAACACAATTGGGGAAAACTGAGTATTGGGTAATTGTACAAAATTACTTTTGCTAGATGTGATAATTTATTGATTTCTGAATACTTGTAATAGGCATCTACTGGAAAGACACGCTGAACTACTTATGGGTAAAAGACCTAACATCTGAAATACTTATGGGCAAAAGACCTAATGTTTGGAATTTACATTAAATAACAAAAAAATGCCTCTAAAAATATATGTAAAAAAATACTGCACTAACGGTGTGAGGAATGAAAAAGTTTGGCCAAATGTTAAACCGCTAAATCCGAGTAATGGATAGACTGGAATTCATTGTGTGTGTGTGTGTGGTGTGTGTGTGGTGTGTGTGTGTGTGTGTGTGTGTTTGAAAACACCTGTTAAAATTTTTTTAAGTAGATAACCTAATTGAAAAATGGGCAAAGAATTCAAATAGGCCGTTTTCCAAAGAAGATATACAAATGGTCAACCAGCAGCTGCAAAGGTGCTCAACATCACGAATCATTAGGAAAATGCAAATCAAAACCCCAAGGTGCCACCTCACGAACACTAGGGCAAGAGCATGCCTGGAGTGCTAGAGGAACATGGAGCAGACCAGCGTCACGGAGCAGAGCAAGGGGCAGAGGGGGCGGTGAGAGCACATAGATACTGGAGACCCACTTCCTGCAGGGCTTTGTGGGCCTGCTTTCTGCCTGCTCCAGTCTCACTTTGGTTTTTTTTTTTTTAAGATTGATTTATTTATGTATATAAGAGCTGAAGTGTAGGTCAGAGGTGTGTGGGGGTGGGTGTGTGTGTGAGAGAGGATTCACTAGAGACAGAGTGGGGAGCAGAACAGGCAGACTGACTGAAACACACTGTTGAGGGGAACAGCGGGCGAGACAGGAGAGGTCTGCTGTGCCATGTGGGTTAACTGCCTGGCCAGGGATTGAACTCATGCTACAGTGGCTGCCGATAGCTTCATAGTCCTGAGATTTAACTCCTTGCACTACAAGGGAGGCCCCCCACTTTGTTTCTTATAGAGTAGGAGAACCCTGATTTGACTCAGGGAACCTGTGAGGGGAACAGACCGTGGAAGCAGGTTGCCCAAGAAAGAGGTTGGTAAACCAGTGCAGCTGGGAGGTGACAGTGGCTAGGACCAGAGTGGGAGCAGAGCAGGGGGTGAAGACACAGTCAGCTCCAGGCAGGTTTTAATGGGAAAACCAACAGGATTTGCTGATGGACTGGATGAGGACTCTGTCCCGGCCCACTTAGACTAAGGCCACCAGGGACAAACCCTAAGTACAACAAAGACATGCTTATTTACCATGGCCACGAGGGAGACTGCACACCAGACCTGGTGATTCTACCGAAAGAACAGATAAGAGTTTATTATTTGTGTTTAGGGGGGGAAGGTGAAGTTTAAGTGAAATGTATCAGCTCAAAGTAAAGCAGAACTGTGTATAAAGAGAGGCTGACATGGGCAGGTTCTTCTTTTTGGAAGCAGTAAAGGTCAGACAGATGTGGACTACTGTGTCCAGAAAGCCTGTACCTGAAGCTTTGCAGCTGGACTGGAAACCAAGCCCAATTCTCCATGTGAAAGTGACTTAACTCTTCCAGAACAATAAGTGAGATGTTTCATTCTTACTGATATCATTTCAAACAGCAAGGTTTGTGGCAGTCTGTTATTAGAGAACAAAGTTTCCTTTGTAGACATTCGAAGGGGAATGTGCCATTTTCATCTGCAGCATGTCCACTAGAAAAATACAGAATTTTTTCTCCCCTAACTCTCTAGCTGATGTTTTCTGAGTCTGCTATTCCAGCCAAGTAAATGGGAAGAGTTTTGGGAGGTTCTTGTTCGTTTGTTTTTTTACAGTTTAAGCTAATTTTTACTTTCTCACATGTCAGCAAAGAGGTAAGGAGGACTTTAAGATTTGTAACCTGAACAAGGAGGACAGTGTAAGCTATTAAGTAAGCTAAGTTTTGAAAGGTTTTGAAAGAGAAGCGACCAGGAGCTCAGTTGCAGATGTTTTGAGTTGGAGAAGTCTCAAATTCGCGATGATGAGTGGGCAACCTTACAGCGCCGGACCAACCTCTTCTCCCTAGACAGCCTTCCCTTTCTTCCTCTCGCCCGGTTCACTACCTGCAGTTAATCGTTTGTCCCTGCTGTTTCCCACATATACACCTTTGTACGTCCGGGAATTTGTGCTACTGGGAAAATTCTGGGGAGACCATCTCTGCTGGGAAGACCTCTCTCCACTTCCCTAACCATATTTCCAGACACCTGCAGCTTGGACGAGGGCCCCGCCCCCACAACGCCCCGCCCCCAATAAGCCCCGCCCCGCGTTGTGCTCACTTGTAGAAGCTCACAGGGCGGTTGTCTGCACCCAGTCGGCCTGCAGTGTTGGAGCAGTTCGGCGCCCGGCAGTACTTGGGCATGGCCGTCCAGCCCCGTTGAGTGCTGCCGAGTGTGCAGCCGCACTTTGGCCCTCGTGGAGCGCAGACGAGCCCCGTGCCACCCCGCCCCACCCGCGCTGTCTGTTCACGTGACTACCCTCGGTGCCTGATCACATGCCGGGGGAGGGACGCGTTACCCCTGACTACGTCACCACGGCGCGTCCTCGTCCCATGACGAAGGGCCCCACCAGTGCGTCTGCGCACAGCACCCCTAGTCACTTGACCTTGTCACGTGTTGGAGAGGCGCCAAGACGGCGAGTCCCAGCCTGCGCCAGCTCCTCAGTCACTCTGGGCTCCACCCTACGCTTACATCCGGGCGACTGGCACTGAGCGGACAGGCGCGGGTAGCAAAAAGCGAAACGCCGACGCTTGGCCTTGGCCTTGTAACAGTTACAACCTGTACATTCCAGTCAATGATGAAAACACAGGTTGGATTTTTAGAAACCCACGACGCCCGAGCAAGCAGCAAGTAGGCGCTCCGTAGCTCCACCCTGCCGGCCGCGCCGCCCCGCCCCTTAGCTCTTATTGGCTCAAAACACAGCCCGGCAGCCCCGAGATTGGCCAGAGCGAAAGGCCGTCGTGTCCAATGGGCGGCGGCGCCGGCTTTCCCGCGGCTGTTTGGTATTCGAATGGGTCGTGGCGGCGGCGGCGGCGGCGGTTGAGGAGTGTAACGGTCGCCCTGCTCCGGAGCGACGATGGCGGCCTTAGGGCCTGGAGGTTACACGCGGAACGATGCAGTCGAGAAGCTGCCAACTGTCATGGCGGGAGTTCCGGGACGGAGGACCCAGTCTTCTCCGCCCCCCGCCCCACCGCTCTGCCTCCGGCGGCGGACGCGACTCTCAGCGGCGCCTGAGGACTCGGTGCAGAACCGGGTGAGGAGCTGCTTGCCCTGCCCATCCCAGTTCCAGGGTACCCGAACCTCCGCGGACAGCCCTTAGATCTTTGGCCCCGCCTACCAGCCTGGGCGGGTCCCTGCAGACTGTGCTCGGCCCCGCCTGGACTCCTAAGCCCCGCCCCTCTAAGGCTCCTCCCACTTCCCCATCTCTGTGGACACTGCGCAGGGTTCCTAGTCCCACCTCTCAAACCCTGCCCGACCCTGAGCCTTTGGAGGATTCTAGGGTTCCTCCTGGTCCTGTCCTCTCCAGTGCATTTTAATTCTAATCCCCTCCCAGACCCGCCTTCCCGCGATCCCTTCTGTACCTTGCGAGTCTCTGGGCCCTTCCACTTTTGTTGACCTCGCCTCCAGCTGGGTCTTTGAAAAAACATTTTTTTTTTTAAAGATTTATTTATTTATGTATACAAGAGCTGGGGTACAGGCCAGAGTCGCGGGAGGTGAGAGGATTCGCCAGACAAAAGTGGGGAGCAGAACAGGCAGATTGACTGAAACACGCTGCTGAGGGCAGCAGTGGGTGAGGCAGGAGAGGTCTGCTGTGCCATGTGGGTCCCCTCCCTGGCCGGAGGCAGGGATCGAACTTGTGCTGCAGTGACTGCTATTTTCTTCATAGTGCGTTGCTTAACCCACTGCGCCACTAGGGAGGCCCCTCCAGCTGGGTCTTTGGTCTGTCCCAGGATTCAGTCTCCAGTCCTATGTTGTCCCAACTCACCTTCAGCTCTACGCCACCTTCTCTCACCTCTCTGCTTTCTCTCTCTTTCTCCCTTACTAAAGTGGGACTCATTCCTTACTGCTATTCAAAATTATGAAGAGGATGTGAGTAATATTTGTAAAATCTCAGTGGCTCTGCCTGAGGGCTGGGGGAGGAGAGAATACGGAACAGCTCCCCCAATCATGAGAGACAGAAGCAGAGGGGAATTTATAGTAGATGCAAGGAATTCCATTAGCACTGCAGCAAGTTAAAAACTTCTACCCTCTAAGCCATGCAGTCTATTCTTATAAATAATAATCATGCCTTGGAGCTGCAGGAAGGTGAAATGAAACTGTGAATGACTTGCTTGAATGAGTGGCTACATGGTGGCTGCTGGTGGATCTTCCTGCTCCCCTCTGATGATGTCACCCACTCCTGGCTGCAAGGCCCCTGCCCATATGGCTGACTGTACCACCTTTGTTCTTCCTCTAACCAAGGTTCTATCTTCCTGAGGCCCCAAGCGCTTTTCTGCCTCCTAGCACTTGTGTTTGGTGAGTCCTCTGCAGACTGCCTGGCTGGCTTCTGAATATCCCTATGCTGAGAGTTCTTCTTAAACTCCAGCCTAAGGTGGACACCCACCTCAGTCTCTCACCATGTCCCATGCTTCATAACCCTTATCCTATCTCTGTGAACTTTATTTTTTTTTTAAGATTTTATTTATTGATGCACACAAGAACTGGGGTACAGGCCAGACGCGCGGGAGGTGAGAGGATTCACCAGACAGAGTGGGGTACAGAACAGGTGGATCAACTGAAACACACTGCTGAGGGGAGCAGCGGGCGAGGCAGGAGAGGTCTGCTGAGCCATGTGGGTCCCCTCCCAGGTTGGCAGCAGGGATCGAACTTGTGCTGCAGTGGCTGCGGTCTGCTTTATAGTGCATTGCTTAATCCACTGCGCCACCAGGGAGGGCCCTCTCTGTGAACTTTAAACAGTGTGGAAAGGAGAGGAATAGTGATAGCCATTTCAGAAAGGTGATACAGTCAGGTGGTTAAATGTACAGCCTCTACCCAGACTGTCTGAATATAACCTGAATCCTGTTTTCCTGTTATGCATTTTTCTATACCTCAGTTTCTCATCTGTAAAACAAAGATAAAAGTAGAAATGCTCCCTCAGAGGGTTTTTGAGGATTAAGCGAGTTCATATATCTTAGGCACTTAGAACAACACCTGGCACATTTTGAGTGTTCTATTAGTGTGAGCTACTGTAGTTGTTATTGTTCTGTTTGGATCATTGATGTCATTTATTTAACTTTCTTGTTAGGTGGCATAGGGTACATCTGGTTTGCAAAAAAAAAAACAAAACAACATTCTAAAATCGACCAGTTATACTACTGCCCCGTGATGCTGATTGATAGATGATAAAATGTCCTTTCATGCTTGGTTGCCTAGGTTACAGTGGAGCACAGCTCCTTCCTGGATGGGTAACCCCTCTGGGCTTCTTCCTCCTCTGTAAGATGGAGATAGTGATAGGGAGCCCGTCACAGGGTTCTTGGGGGCACTCAGAAAGTGAGCAGTTCCAGGCACCTGAACAGTGCCAGTGAACACCAGCTGTTACTGTCCTGTTCGCCTGTCCTGTCTGAGGCTGAGGACCGGCCTACGCAGCTTTGCTTTATAATAATTAGGAATTAGTCTATTCAAAACAGGAAAACACCACGAGTCTATTAGTCCTAACTCTAAATTGTTTACTCAACCACAATGGAGACTGGTCCATTTATCTTAGTTTACTTAAAGAGTTTTTAAATTTTGAATGTGCTTGTTCACTTATTCTTTACTTATTGACAGCCTAGAATGACTTGATGAGGGAAGTGGACAGTGTCCACTTTTGCTCCCTGCTGTGTCCGAACCTTGCCACCCTCAGGTGTGGGGTCTCGGGCCTTAATGTCTTCGTGGGGCAATGATAGTGCCTGGCTCCTTGGGTGGTCGTGGGCCTTGAAGACTCTCACCCATATGAAATTACTCAGAAACTTGCTCAAAGGTCATCTTCCCAAGGAGACCTTCGCCCCTTCTCTGGTGCTTCTGTGAGAGTGGCCCTTGCAGCTCATATCTGAGGGTCCTGGGACCCCCCGCTGAGCAGCATCAAACTGGGCTATGCCAAAATGCCAAGTCTGATGGCCACCCCTGGCGCACCCAGGTTTTGGTTTTCGAAAAAAAAAACATGGCAGTATTGAAGAAGTGCAGGTGAGCTTTATTTTTTTTTAAATACTCTATTTTTTTTTAAAGATTTCTTTATTTATACATACAAGAGCTGGGGTATAGGCCAGAGTCCAGGGCAGTGAGAGGATTCACCAGAGACAGAGCGGGGAGCAAAACAGGCAGACTGACTGAAACACCCTGCTGAGGGGAGCAGTGGGCGAGGCAGGAGAGGTCTGCTGTGCCATGTGGGTCCCCTCCCTGGCCGGAGGCAGGGATCGAACTTGTGCTGCAGAGGCCTAGTTTGCTTCATAGAGCGTTGCTTAACCCACTGAGCCACCAGGGAGGCCCTGCAGGTGAGCTTTAAACCTGGCTGGTTCCACTAAGCCCCTGCACTTCTCTCCTGGCCTCAGAAGGGGCAGTGCCTTTTGGTTGGGACGACTAGACGCCGTGGACGCTCTCTGCGTAGAACAGCCAGCTGGTGGGGGGCCTTGGAAATGCTCTCCTTTTTTTTTTTTTAAAAAGATTTATTTATTTATGCATACAAGCACTGGGGCACAGGCCAGAGGTGTGGGGGCGGGGTGAGAGGATTCACCACAGAGAGCAGGGAGCAGAACAGGCAGATCAATGGAAGTACACTGCTGAGGGGAGCAGCGGGCACAGCAGGAGAGGTCTGCTGCGCCATGTGGGTCCCGCCCCGGCCGGCAGCAGGGATCGAACTCGTGCTGCAGTGGCTGCGGTCTGCTTCATAGTGTGTTGCTTAACCCACTGTGCCGCCAGGGAGGCCCTGGAAATGCTCTCCTAATCTCAGTCACCACTTTGTCAGTGAGCCCTGTTGCTGTTGCCCCCTGGAATGGAGCTGCGTGTTGCACTTGTTAGCGCACAGTGAGAACCCATAAGCCATGAGCATCCTCCAAACTTTGCCCCATGTCACCCCCAATCTCCTTCCCTGCTTTATTTTTTTCTCTTCTATCATCACTGCTGTTTTTCTGCTTATTTTCTGTGTCTTCTGTCCCATCAGCACCAGCATGTGAGCTCCAAAACAGCAGGGATTTTTGTCTGTCTCCCCACCTTTCTATGCCCGCCACCTCGCACTACGTTTTCGTCAGAGCACTAAGCTGTTGGTCGCTTGACCGTGGACGCTCGGCAAGTGGACGTCTGTCACAGGGACTGAATCACTGGCTGGGGCAGCTGTGCCACTTAAGGCCTGCCAAGCAGGTGCTTCTGACTGGGCCTTTCCATCCCCCCTCGCCCCGCAGGTGTCACTTGAGAAGGTGCTCGGCATCACCGCCCAGAACAGCAGTGGCTTAACCTGTGACCCCAGCACGGGCCATGTGGCCTACCTGGCAGGGTGAGTGAGGGCGGGGCCTCCACCTGCAGTCACTGCCCAGGAGGTCAGGTCGCGGCTCACTGGTGAATCGGGCCTCAGCGCCTCCGCCTGTAGAGTACAGATAATGCCCCCCTCTGAGGGCTGCGTGGGCCCGCGTGTGTGTGGCACAGTAACGGGGCTGCAGTGCGCACTGTGCAAGCCTCATGGTGACGGCGTGTTGGGGCGGCCGCACTTCTGGGAAGGTCATGTGGTTGCAGCCAGACCGTGGGGTCGGGCAGCCTGGATTTGGGTCCCAGAGCCAGGCCTCCACTTGACACGTGTAGCGTAGAACTAGTGACACGTCTTCTTGTGTCACCGCGGGCCCTGAAGGACCTCGCTATAAACAGCCGCTGGCCTGGCAGTGTCCTAGCGCAGAAGGCACCCCCTGCCTTTGACGGGCAGGGCAGGCCAAACCCCTAGTTGTTCCCGATGAAACTCTCTGTTACTTAGTCTTCAGGAAACAGGCCGGCTGGAGGGCAAGGGTGAGCCCTTGGCTCTGACAGGTACAATTCACACCCGCATTCTGTCCCTGACCTGCTGGGTGGCCCTGAGCAAAGGACTTTCCCTCTCTGGCTTCAGTCTCCTCATCTAGGAGAGGGAACTGAGATTCCCAACCCCAGCGGCAGCTGTGAGGATGAGGACGCATTGGTTTCTACTTCAGGGTGTATTAATGACAATCATGACAACAATGCTAAGTACACAGCAGTTCTCAACGTAGACAGAGGCAGAGGGAAGCGGAGAAGGAGTCTTCTGTTTATGCGGGGCTCTTCTGCTGGGCTGGAATTGTCTAACACTCTCTCCCTTTGGGCATGTTTTCCTCTTTCCTCCAGCTGTGTGGTGGTGATTTTGGACCCCAAGGAGAACAAGCAGCAGCACATTTTTAATACTGCGAGGTAGGCGGGGCCTGGGCATGGACCCGGGACACCTGGGGCTGCACATCTCCCCCACGTTACCTGGAAGTGCTTGTGGGAGGGTGACTCGCTGATTTTCTTGCCATTGCTTCAGTGACATCCCCAGGGCCAGGTACTGTGCCAGGTGCTGGGGACACGGCTGTGACCAGAGGGACAAGGGTCTCTGCTCTCTTGTGCCTACAGCTCAGTAGGGGAATCTAGATCCATCAACAGTTCGCCAGCGACTGACCTTCCTGTGGGGAATGAGGGGTGTGGTCGGGCAGGTTGTGGGCAGAATGGGGAGAGAGCCCATCAGAGGGCTCGGGAGGGCTGCCCGAAGGTCTGAAGGAACTGAGCTGACTGGGACCGTGGGGGAAAGCATTCCGTGCAGAGGGACAAGCCCGGTCTGCGTGCCCAGAGAGGAGGTGTGGGTGAGGGAGGGCACAGCTGGATGAGGCCCTGTCACGTGGGCCTGGGGAAGGGGCTTGGCTATTAGGCTTGGTGCCCTGGAAGCGGCTGTAGTGCTTTTGTAGACTGGGGGTATGTTTCTCTTTCCCTTCCTTGTATTCTTTTCTACAAAATATGCTTCTTTCTCAGGGCTTCATTTCCTCAGGGTGATATTCACTCTCTCCCTCCACACTGTGAGGTCAGAGGCAGAAACTTTTCACTTTGTGTCTTCACGTACAGTGGTATCTGGCACTCCTCGTTTCATGAATGAATGAGACTTGGAGGGAGGGAGTTTGGGTTTGTTTTGTTTTTAAGGTGGGCAGAAAACCTGCATAGACACTAAATTCTTTTTTTTTTAAAGATTTTCATTTATTTATGCATGCAAGAACTGGGGTGCAGGCCAGAGGTGTGGGGTGAGGGGATTCACCAGAGACAGAGTGAGGAACAGAACAGGCAGATTGACTGAAACACACTGCTGAAGGGAGCAGCGGGTGAGGCAGGAGAGGTCTGCTGCACCATGTGGGTCACATCCCTGGCTGGGGATCGAACTCGTGCTGCAGTGGCTGTGGAAGCCCCACAGTGTGGTGCTCAACCCCTTGTACCACCAGGGAGGCCCAAGTTTGGGTTTTTAGAAAAAGCCATCCAGTTGCCAGTTTTAGGGGGAAAGGTCTTTGGCCCATGCCCTTGGGACTGCCTCGGGGGTAGCTGATCACTGTATCATCCTGGGGTTTTATTCCCAGTTGCATTGGGGAGCCGTGGCCTTGGGGAGACACTGCTGCCACTCCTGGGCTTAGCTCAAGTGTCTCTGGCCTGGTTCTCAGGCTGCAGGAATGAGGTCTGGGTTTTTTCTTCCCTTATCGTCCCTAAGAAGGGGCCCTAAGGTGTGGGGTCCTACGGGTGGCAGACGCAGCTTTCATCTCCGGAGGGGCTGCGCAGACTCCTAAGGGCCGACTGCGCCTCCTCTGGCCAGCACTGAGGGCAGACTGGCTTCCGGTCCTGGCTCAAGGGCTTGTTCGCTCTGATCTCAAGCAAGACACTCTTCCTGAGCCTTGGCCTTCTCTGGAAATGCAGCAGCTGCCTCCTGTGAGGAGAATGTCCTTAAGGCGGCCGTCGCAAAGCAGAGGAGCATGGGCTTGGCTGACCGTGTGTTTTACAGGTTGGACTAGGTTGGCAACACTTAGTGCCTTAGACAAAAGTTCAGATGCCCCTCTCATTTGGGAAAAGAGATTCTGGCCCCAGTGCGCATAGTCCCCCATGGCAGGAACGGGCTAGAGCTTCGCAGTGTTGTCAGAGCCACCCATAACACCCCACCTGCTCCTCTCACCCGCCTCCCTGGTTCCTGTAGTCTGGGGAGTAGGTTGACCTGGATCAGAAGCAGCTGCCACAGCATTTCAGGCCCGCTGGGCCTCAACCCCAGAGAAGGCTGAATCGGTTGCTCTTGAGTGAGGCCTGGGCATTGGCAATTTTGAAGCTTTTTATTTTGGAATAAATTCAGACTGACAAGACTAGTGCAAGAACTTTTACCCCTGTTTTCCAGATGTTAATATTTGATTACGTTTGCTTCATCCTTCCTGTATACATACCGCTTTTTTCCAGAATCATTTGAGAGCATTGATGGCCCGTACCTCCAACTACTTCAGTATGTGTCCTACTGAAAAAGGCAGGGGGCCTCCCCGGTGGCGCAGTGGGTTAAGAAACGCTCTATGAAGCAGACCGCAGCCACTGCAGCACGAGTTCTATCCCTGCTGCCGGCCAGGGAGGGGACCCACATGGCGCGGCAGATCTCTCCTGCTGTGCCCGCTGCTCCCCTCAGCAGTGTGTTTCAGCCGATCTGCCTGTTCTGTTCCCCACTCTGTCTCTGGTGAAACCCCTCACTCCCCATAGCTCTGGCCTGTCCCCCAGCTCTTGTATGCATAAATAGATCTTTTAAAAATAATAATAAAATAACTTATATGCATGATCCTTCAAAACCACCATGTGGTCAGGAAATTAAAATTAAAACTGGCTAGTGAGAGTTTTGGCCCTCACGGCACCTCACGGCAGAGGGAGGGTGCAGGCCTGGGATGTGCTGTGGTCAGGTGAGGGGGCTGCTGAGACGGGACCCCAAGGACGTGTTCCCCTTCATATGAGCTGTCTGGAGTGGGCCCCCGGGCTGGCGGCTGTGAGGGTCAGGCCTGCTCCTCTCTCTGTCATTCCGTTTACTCATGTGAGGGAAGCAAAACAGGATTGAAAAACAGGAAGAAAGGCAAAAAAAACAGTCTGGGAACAGTAAACCTTTCGAAGAAGTGTCTAAACTTGCCTGGCCCGTCAGGCCTTGCACAGGCCAGCCGGGAGCATCGGGGAAGCGTGTTGGTTGGTTATGGGTTTTCTAGAACACGAATGGTTGGTGGTGGAGCATGAACATAAAACATCTCAGCATGATGCCACCCCCGTTGTCAGGCCAGATCTGTGCCATTTCCTGCATCTGGATTTCTGAGGGTCACAGAGTAGATGGGGTTTTGGGGAGCCATTCTACAAAGGGAGAGGAAGGAGGGCCCCCATGCAGTCCACACCATCTTGGTGGGAGGTTTTAGGGAGGGTGGGGCCTTTGCTTTTCCCTCCATTTCCCTGTGTCGCTGCCACCCTCCCCGGCAGCAGGAAGTGCAGGTAATGTGCTGCATCAGGCACACGGGCGGCTCTGGCTCTCCTGACTCTTCAAGGCTTGAGAGGAGTGGGTGAGGCCTGGCTGTCGCCATAGTGGAGCCGGCGGTCAGCCCCTTTCCTTGCCCTAGGAAATCTCTGAGCGCGCTGGCCTTCTCCCCCGATGGCAAGTACATCGTGACGGGCGAGGTGAGCAGCGGTCACAATTGCGTGGGTGAGGAGGGGTCTTGGGCCAGGCCGTCTGCCACAGCAGGCCTGGGGGTCCCTGGAATAGCACCTTCCTGGGTCAGCAACGCTCCCTGGCGCATGGGGAAGGAGGCCCTCAGGCCCACGCTGGGGCACTGCCAACTTCAGCCTCACGGCCCCTGTAGCCCTACTTGGTGCAGAACCGGGAGCAGTGACGGTCCCACCTCCCCCAGAACGGGCACAGGCCCGCCGTGCGCATCTGGGATGTGGACGAGAAGAGTCAGGTGGCAGAAATGCTGGGCCACAAGTACGGCGTGGCCTGCGTGGCCTTCTCCCCCAATATGAAGCACATCGTGTCCATGGGCTACCAGCACGACATGGTGCTCAACGTTTGGGACTGGAAGGTAAGACTGCTGGGGTAGGGGAGCGCCCAGTTTCAGGCCTTGGGAGGCTCAGGGAGATGAGTTGGGAGTGGGCTCACTCATCCAGCAGACGTGTATTGAGCTCGTGCTCTCTGGGGGTCCTGGCTCTGGGCACTGGCAGTCACAGGCACTGGCAGGCACTTGTCACAGCTGGATTATGTGGTTATTTTTCAACCGACCACTTGTGGTCCTGTGCGTCTGTCTCCTCATCTAGAACGTGGGTATAGATAGTATCTGTCTCTAAGTTGTGAGAATTCGCGAGCTGGTAAGCACTGACTGGGCATCGGAACACCTGGGCAGGACGTGGAGGCGGCAGATGCGGGTTGCAAGTCCTGGTGCTGTGTGTGCACTTGAGCACAAGGCACCCCCAACCCCCAGAGCCTGGCGGAGTGCGGGGAGAAGCGCTCCCTAGTAGTCACTCAGGGGGTTCTGTGAGTTTTCCTGTGATACCCCCGGGGGGCCCAGAGCGGGGCCTATGGGCTGCGTTGTCCCCGTCTCCCAGCTGTGCCTGCCGCCAGCCCAACTGCAGAGCTTGGGCGCTCGGGACAGCTCTGAAACGTGCCCTCACACGGGACCCTTTCGGGGCCTCAGGACCTGTGCCGGGAGAACCACACGTAGGCGTCCCGGCGTGTGGCCCGCGGGAGGGCCCAGGGAGACCAAACGGGCGGGGCAGCACGGGGCTGAGAGACGAGGCGCTGAGTCCGGTGGGGTGGGTGCTGGTTTGAACCTGTCCGCTCGGATTCTTCCAGAGGGACATTGTGGTGGCCTCCAACAAGGTGTCGTGCAGGGTCATCGCCCTCTCCTTCTCGGAGGACAGCAGCTACTTTGTCACTGTTGGGAACCGGCACGTGAGGTTCTGGTTCTTGGAAGTCTCCACGGAAGCCAAGGTGAGTCTCCAGCCCCGCCACCGCAAGCAGGCCCGGGGGTCCCTCTCAGAGCCCTTAGACAACTGTCTCTGCCTGATTTTGGAGGACGGTGGTGTCGGAGGCTCCGTCACCCCTCAGGGTCCGGCTTCTGCTTCAGGGCCTGCTCTCAGGTGCTAGCTTGCCTGTCCTGCTTCCTTGACGGCTGCTGCTCCTGCTTCTGCTGCTCCGCATGGAGTCGTGTCCTGACCCCTCCCTCCTCCGTGCTTCGGGTCCTCCTGTTTCGCTGTGTCACATCTTCTGGTCACAAAAGGCCCGTCGTGACCTGGTTGGGTTCCGGGCCATGTGGACGGGCTCACTGTGCCGCTTTGCCTCCAGGTGACAGGCACAGTGCCCCTCGTGGGCCGCTCGGGCATCCTGGGTGAGCTGCACAACAACGTCTTCTGCGGCGTGGCCTGCGGCCGGGGCCAGATGGCAGGCAACACCTTCTGCGTGTCCTACTCGGGCCTCCTGTGCCAGTTCAACGAGAAGAGGGTGCTGGAGAAGTGGATCAACCTAAAGGTACCCGCCTCCCTGTCCGCCACAGGGGGAGCCGTCTTCCGGGGACACGCAGCGGTGTCCCTGCCTGGTCGGTGACCCTGCCTGGTCGGTGACCATACAGGGTCTAGGTGTGACTTCCCTTGTGTCACTGTGGGTGAGTGACTTTCCTTCCCCGGGCCTCAGTTTCCTCATCTGTGAAATGGAACTAGTGCTGCCTGCCTCAGAGTTGATAAGGAGTCACACGATAACCGCTGGAGGACTCTTAGCTCAGGAACGCCATGATGGGCGTCAGGGTAAATGGCACGCTGTCGGGAGTGTGGAGGAATTCCAAGTTCTACCCCTTCCCCAGCTGTGTCAATACCAGTGTCGTTCTCATTTGAATCCTCTTGCTAGAATTCACACAACTTAAAGGCAAGTCAGAAGCTTTCTCCAGGGGGGAGGGGGAAAAAAAAAAAAAGAAGCTTTCTCCAGGTAGATGTTCAGTCCTGAAGAGTTGCCGCAAATGACTGACAGATTAAGTCCTTCCCAGTCGTAAAGGCTCCTCAGATCTGTGCCCAGGAGCCCCGCGTTCCCTGCCCCTCTGCTGGCTGTCCCAGCAGACTGCAGCCCCCTGTGTAGTTAGTAACTTTCTCCATGCAGCTTTGAAGTATAATCTTTGTTTTTAAACAATCAGGGATTAAATTTAAACCTAAAACTCAACTCTTTTACTAAAGGGACCGACCTGAATTTTCCAGAGTCTGAATTTTCCACACACAGCTGAGTTTGTGGCCGAGCAGTGACAGGCATGTCCCATCGTGCCTCTCCCGCCTGCTGCCACGTGGCCTTCACCACTGGCTGTGTGCGTGTGCTGGTTTCAAAAATCTTAAATTGGCTAAAATGGACTCCTTAGGCCCAAGGAACGAGAAGGCCTCTCCGGAGGCTGTTCTGTCAGCCCCCGTGTCCCTGCACCAGGGCACACAAAGCAGCGAACCCACTTGGGTCCTCTTTGCCCACAGGTCTCGCTGGCTTCCTGCCTCTGTGTCAGCCAGGAGCTCATCTTTTGTGGCTGCACAGACGGGATAGTCCGCATCTTCCAGGCCCACAACCTGCACTACCTCGCCAACCTGCCCAAGCCTCACTACCTCGGAGTGGACGTGGCCCAGGGCCTGGATCCCAGGTACTGCCTGGTGGGGAAGGTGCATCTGTCTCCAACATCCATCCGTGCTTCCTGGCTGGAAGCGGGAGCCAGCTCCAAGGAGGCAGTTAAACGCCTGCCACCTTGGAGCCTGCTGGGTAGCGGGCGGGTTGATGGTAAACACGTACCCGAGCAAGAACACTGCAGACGGCACAAGTGTCCATGCGAAATACAGCAGGGCCTCTGGAGGAGGGGCCATGGGTGGGCTGTGTTGACTGGGCAGCCAGGGGAAGCCTTTCTGGTGAGAAGGAGCCTGCAGTGTGGACAGCTGGGCCCGGCAACAAGTGTAAACCTCACGCGGACAGCACACTGGCCTGGCCTGTACAGGGACCACTCGGAGCTGTGTGGCCGGAGCCAGCGTCTGGCAGCAGCATGGTAGCAGACAAGTCTGAGCATGGATGGAGGTGGCGGGTGGAATATGGGAGGCGAGAATTCTACCCCTGAGCCTCCGACGCAGGAGGCTGTTCTGAGACCAGCGGGCAGCACGGGGCGTTTCGGGCATGGCATCACCTGACCAGGCTTTGAGTTGAGCCCGCTGGCTGCCATGTTGAGTGGGCAGAAGGGCTGAGCTGTGGCTGTTAGAAGCAAACCTGAGGACTAGTGAGGCGTGAGAAAAGGCGTTGGCATGGGGCAGATGGGCCGCCACGCCATTGCCAGGCAGGAGGCAGCTCGAGTGTCACCAGAGACCGCCGTCGCTGCTCACAGTGACCCTACTGGTGACCGATGACCTGTGTGGCTTTGTCAGCTTCCTCTTCTGCAGGAAGGCAGAAGCAGTCTACCCAGATACAGTGGCACTGACCTTCGACCCCGTCCGCCAGTGGCTGTCCTGCGTGTACAAGGACCACAGCATCTACATCTGGGACGTCAAAGACATCAACAAAGTAGGCAAGGTGTGGTCCGAGCTCTTCCACAGCTCCTACGTCTGGAACGTGGAGGTGAGCCCCTCCCTCCCTCCTTCCCTCTGCCCCTCACAGCTCTGAGGTGGGGGCTCGGCTGGAGAAAGCTTCTGCAGACTTCAGCCAGTACTTGGAAGGTGTTTACACCCATACTCTGTGCCAAGGGCTGTTCTAGGTGCTGGGGACACAGCTGGGAAGGAAGTGGAAGTCCTGCTCTTGTGGGGCTCCCTGGAGAGCAGAGCATGCGTGTGCCCACGACAGACAAGCCCGGGCAGGTCCTCTCCCTGGAGAAGGAGAAAGCTGGGTTAGGGGCCGTTAAGGGCGCTAGTTGTTCTGAAGAGGAAGGAGGTTGGGAAGGTCCCTCTGGGGGTGTGACATTGGAACAGAAACCCCCAGAAAGGGAGGGGTGAGGCCTGCGTCCCATCTAGTCCTGGGGACAGCAGGAACTGATGCACCTTCAGAGCTTGCTGGGGAAGGGCCTTTTGTTGCTTATCTTTTTTAAGTGATGAGGTTTTTATTGGAGAATGAAGCTGTGGGGATATTTAATTCTCTGAAGCTGTTCTAAGTACTTCTTGTAGAGAAGATGATGGGAGGAGAAAGGATTCTACTTTACTTTTTTCTGGAAATTTCTCACTCTATTGCTAGGAGAGTTTGTCCTAGAGATTTTACATTTTCAGGGGTTTCCCTGATAGCCTAGGGGTTAAGTCTCAGCACTACATGGAGCCTGAGTTTAATCCCAGGCCAGGGAGGGGACCCACATGGCGCAGCAGACCTCTCCTGCCTCACCCACTGCTCCCCTCAGCAGTGTGTTTCAGTCAGTCTACCTGTTACGTTCCCCACTCTGTCTCTGGTGAATCTTCTCAACCCATCCCTCACACCTCTGGCCTGTACCACAGTTCTTCTACACAAAAATAAATAAATCTTTAAAAATAATTAAAAAGAAATTACAGTTTCAGTGGCACAATTCAGAATTGGGAGGAATAACTATCCTTTGGAGGTAGCATTAGTCAGCCTTTTGACTGAATCCATCTACTTTTATGGATTTGCTATTTCTGTTCATAGCACTTTTTCCGTCCAGCAGGAACTGACACTTAATAAGAATGTAATTTTATTTTATTTTAAAAAGATTTCTTTATTTATGCATACAAGAGCTGGGGTACAGGCCAGAGTCCAGGGAGGTGAGTGGATCCACCAGAGACAGAGCAGGGAGCAGAACAGGCAGATCAACAGAAGCACACTGCTGAGGGGAGCACTAGGTGAGGCAGGAGAGGTCTGCTGCGCCATGTGGGTCCCCTCCCTGGCCGGCGGCAGGGATCAAACTCGTGTTGCAGTGGCTGCGGTTTGCTTCATAGTGCGTTGCTTAACCCACTGCGCCACCAGGGAGGCCCAAGAATATATTTTAAATAACTTAAAAAATTTATGAATATGAATATAATTTGCCTTCCATAAAAAGTGGTAAAACTAAAGATACAGCTAACGGCTAATTTGGTCACCCACCTCTCTCCCCCGCAATCTGCCTTCATCCTCACCCCTGTATCAGTCAACCATGCGTCTTTTGGTTCACTTTTTTGCATCTGCTTGTTATTTTTATATAGATGCCCTCAAAAGTATCTATAGCTCTATCCCTTTTATCACTTCTGGAAAATTCTCAGTCACTGTGGATTTAAGAATTGTCTCAACCCCATTCTCTGTCTTCTTGTGTCACTCTAAGATCCTATCTCTCTAGCCTTCAGGATTCAGAAAGAAAACAGATCTAGAAGGCCACACGAAGGAAATGTGTAGTTTATTATCATTAGCGGCTGCTGATGCTCAGTGCTTAGCTCCCCTTGTCATCACGGTTTGCAATACGGTGATATTCTAATTCTATCGTTTCTTTTTATTTTTTTTTTTAAAGATTTATTTATTTATGCATACAAGCACTGGGGTACAGGCCAGAGGTGTGGGGGGGTGAGAGGATTCACCACAGAGAG
>JAGFMF010011389.1:3449284-3494190 GCA_019455555.1 Galemys pyrenaicus
AGCAGCGGGCACAGCAGGAGAGGTCTGCCACGCCATGTGGGTCCCCCCCCTGGCCGGAGGCAGGGATCGAACTCGTGCTGCGGTGGCTGCGATTTGCTTTCTAGTGCGTTTCTTAACCCACTGCGCCACCAGGGGAGGCCCTATCGTTTCTTTTTTATTAGTTGGACTACCTATATGAAGAGACACTTGCCCTCAGCTCCCACTTGGTCAGCCAGTGGTACACTTCCTATAGGACAGGCAAGATAAATGCTTGATTCTTTCCCTTTACTTACCAGTTCTCAAGATAATGAATTGGTTCTCTGTCCACTAAAGGTAACTAGTTGTTTTTACTTGACATCATTATAATCTCATATATTTTAACATACTAGATATATTTTAATACACTGCAGTTTTTGGAACTCAAGACTGTCCCATCTTTCACCCTGTGGCGCCTCTTTAAATTGACGCCTGAATCCCCCGGACACGACCCTGTAGCGTTGCTCCCTGGGAGAACAAGATGTTCTGGGTTCCTCCTGTACATTGCCTGTCCCAGGCCTGGAATCAGCTAGCTTTAAAGGAACCCTGGTTTGGTTTGGTTTCAGTTCAAGTTGGAATTTCAAATTTCAAATTTCAATTGGGTGGCAGGGGTGCTCGTAGATACTAGATTGGTCACCCAGAATTCCATCACCAAAGACATAGGGGATGATGGGATTAGATATCCCCAGTTAATCATTTTAAGATAGTTACACTGAATCCCTGTGATCCGATCAGGTAGCTGTTATATACTGTACTCTTTCTCTCTGGACTTCATTTATTGGGGGAGGGAGGATAAGTGTGATAAAATACATACAACATGAAATTACTGTCTAGTTAATTTTAAAATGGGCAACTCAGTAGTATTTAGTTTGTTCACAGTGTTGTGCAAGCATCACCATTGTCTAGTTCTGGAACATTTTTCACTGCCTTTAAAGGAAACTCTGGTTTTGAAGGTTGAATAATACTCCCTTGTATGAATAACCCTACCTTCTGTTACCTGTTCATCACCGATGGACATTTGGGTTGTCTGCGAGTTCGGGGCTTATGAACAGTGTCAGTGTTGCTGTAAACATTCATGCATAAGCTTTGTTTGAATGTATTTTTGGTCCTTTTGTATATAAACCCTGGAGCAGAATTGCTGAACCTACGGTAATTCTCTGTTTAACTTTCTGAGGAACCATCAAACTTGCCCACAGCTACACCATTTATGCACCCACCAGCACATACAAGGGTTCCAATTTCTGGTTTGATTTTGTTGTTGTTTGGTTTTTATTGTAGCCGTCTTAGCATTTGGGAAGTACAGACTGTGGCTTTGACTTGGATTTCCATAGTGACTCGTGGGGATATATTTATACTTGTTATTCTTGAGGCCCTGACCCTTTTATCAGTATATAAGGCCCTTTGTCACTTAAAGCAATTTTTGACATAAAGCTTATTTTGTCTGAAATTACAATGGATAGCCAAAGCTCCTTTCATTTACTATTTACATGGAATCTAATTTTCTGTTCCTTCACTTTCAAACTGGATTGTCCTTGGACATAAGATGAGTCTGTTACAGATAACACAGAGATTGATGTCTGGAGCTTTAGTTTTGCTTTCTGGAAGCTCTTTTTTGTGTGTAGAGATTTTGGATTAAAAAATCTCTGCTGGCTGCATCTTCTCAGAACTCAGCCTTCTATATTTCGAAATCTCTCTGTGTCCTCTCGTTGAGCTGTGTTCTGAACGACGCTTTTTTGGCTTGCGGTTGGCTTCATTTTCTTTTGAACTGTCTTAATTTTTGTTTCTTAATGTTTCCTTTTTCATTTGTATAAATCTGTTTTTTCTCTTTCAGATAGCCCATTTAGAGTTTCTCCTTGGTTCTTCGTATTTATAACCCTGTGAGCGTCCTTTTATTCTTTTAAATATATGAAATAGTTACTCTGTGTTCTGTCTGATATTCCAATATTTGAAGCTTGGATGTTATTTCTGCTGCTTCCTGCTCATGGTACCGTGTTTCCTTTTGTGTTTAGCGGTTTTTTGACTAAGCTGCCCATTTTCCTTGGAAATTTATTTACAGGGATGCTTTGTGACCTGGGCTGAAAATGGGTCCTACAATGTATGGTAGTATTTTATGTTCTTTTTTTCTTGTGTCTTTCATGTTCTTTTTAACCCAGAAGGCGCCCCTCTATGGCTGTTTATCTGAGACTTACTTTTTTCCCCCACCCAATGTAACAGTCTGTCCTAGCGCGGTCAATGAAGTGCTGTCAGAGTCACCTGTCCTTGTCCTCTGGGGACTGTAGGTGTATCCGGAGTTTGAAGACCAGCGAGCTTGTCTGCCGTCAGGGTCTTTCCTGACTTGTTCCTCAGACAACACCATCCGCTTCTGGAACATGGACAGCAGCCCTGACGCTCACTGGCAGAAGAACATCTTCAGCAATGTGAGTGACTTCACTGTGAACCTCTTTCGGGGGGACCAAAGACCAAGTTTAAGCTAGAAAGTGGGTCAGGATGGAATTGATGGAACACAACTCCCCAAGTGTTAGACCTCACTGGGGTACCAAGGTGCGTCATTCTCTAGCTCCCTCTCTCACTTCTCTCTCTCTCTCTCTTTCACTTCTCTCTGTCTCGTGCGCGCTTCTCTCTCTCTCTCTCTCTCTGAGGTGGCATAGTCTGTCCTATCTGCTTCTTTCTGCCAATCTGCTCCTGCTGCCCAGGTGTGTGTGGGCACATACTCCAGGCCAGCCAGCATAATCAATACACTTGAAACTGCTCCCCAAGCCGAAGTCAGAACTTCCTGGGAAGCACCAGATGGGTCCATCCACACAGGGACTTACCCTTTCTGTCCACCTGCCACACAGTGAGGTCTCCAGTGAGGGTCCCTGAGAGGGCTGGCAGGACCCTGGAGAGGACTGTGATGGAGGCTGGGAGATAACATTTTGCTGAAGAAATGGTGGGTATTGCTAGGTCAGCAAGGGGCTTCCCTGAGGGGCAGAGACCGTCAGGCATCAGTTGCTCTGCAGATACTTATGAGGCCAGTTTGGCGCACTGCTACATGCTGGGGACCAATCTATGACAGGCCCTTCTGCCCTCAGGACACTCCATTTTTCTGCCTGTTCTGCTCCCTACCCTGTCTCTGGTGAATCCTCTCACCCCCCCCAACGCCTCTGGCCTGTACCTCAGTTCTTCTGCACCCCCCAAAAAAGACCTCAGGGACCCAAAAGCCTTCTCGCTCCCACCCGCCGTTTTGTCCTCATGATGCAGTGTGGCTGCTGGAGCTCCAGTCAGTGCATTTGAGTTCCAGGACACAGAGGCGTTCTTGATCGCTTTACGTTTATTTCATTGACTAGAATGTCTTCACACAACCGCATCTCACTTCTCACTGCGAGGAAGGCTACGACACTGTTGCTTTTCTGAGTGGTGAACCTCCCAGGTTGAAATTAGTTGCTAATGAAGAATGGGGGACAGAACTGCAGGGGTGCTGCAGAGCTGCTCACCATCCTGACCCCCGCCCCGCAGACCCTGCTGAAGGTCGTGTACGTGGAGAATGACACCCAGCACCTGCAGGACTTGTCACACTTCCCAGACCGGGGCTGCGAGAGTGGGACGCCTGTGGACGTGAAGGCCGGGGTGCGAGTCATGCAGGTCAGTCCTGACGGCCAGCATTTGGCTTCAGGCGACCGAAGTGGAAATCTGAGGCAAGTGGCCCCTGTGAGGGTGTCTAGCGTACACCCCCAACGTGGGCTCAGTCACTCACAGTCGGGGGAGAAGCCCGGGCCTCGGCCCCTCTCACAGCCCATGAGGATTGTGGGTAGCAGTGTCCTCTGGTTGAGCTGCAGTCTGCAACCAGCCATCCCTGGGGTCTCGGAGGGGCTGGGACCAGGGCCTGGCCTCGCAGCTGGGCGTGCCGACGCAGTGTGGAGCGGACTGGCACACGCGTGGGACCCCCAGGCAGGTGACACTTCCCCAGCTGTGTGCTGCTGCGCTCAGCTGTCAGCGTAGGTGCCAGCTGGAGCCGGGGGGTCCTGGTGGCACTGGCAGAGGGGCCAGGAGGCTCAGGCTGTCTCCCCCACTACAGAGCTTCCTCAAGAGCTTCCCAGCCAGCAGGACACGCGCTGTCAGCGACCAGGTTTAGATGACGGGTGACAGCTGTGAGCCCTGTGGTGGGGCTCTCAAGGAGGGAGGTGGGGGGGTGGGACTCTGGCATGGCCCGTAAATAGCAGCACCGCAGCCCCAGGGACAAGCCCCAAGGTGTGTCTCACTCCCGTTGTCCAAAAAGAATGGAAAGTGCAGGTATTTTTCTGTGAAATTCTGATTTTGAAATTCTGGCAGCTGCTTCGATGTCAATCGCTACTTGAGGCAAACTAAATGTGTCGGCGGGAGGGGGCTGCCCATATTGCAACTGTCTGCCGGGAGTGGCGAGGGCGGTCCCGAGCTGCTGTGGGCATAGCTCTCTCTCCCCGGCCGGCTGCTGGCCTGATGCTACGCTGTTGACCTATCTAACCCGTGCCCTGGCCCGCTGCTGATGGCCTGTTATTAGCTCCATCTTCAGATGGGTTCAGTGCTGTGAGCCAGTGGCCGGCTCGTCTAAGACCACACAGCAGAGTCGAAGAGCTGGAATGACTGTCTCTTATCTCAGGCCTGGGTGACCTGTGGGTCGATTTCATTTGGCCAGAACAAGGGAAGTTTAGATTTGAGACTCTAAGAAGGAAAGATTGGAATCAAATGTCACCCTTGGGTCCCATCCTTGAGTATGACCTCTGACCCTGCCTCTCACACAGCTCTGCCCTGCCCTGCTGAGGCGCTCCCACACTGGGCTTGCCTCCTTCCAGCGCCTCGGTGAGGAGATGTAGTTGTGTATCTCTACAACAGTTGGCGTGGGTGGGGCGTCCCCGTGTTGCCTCCTGGCTGCTCTGAACACCCGGGTGGGGGCTGGAGTCTCTGGGCAGGGTATAGCGGGTCACATGTGTCCCCCAGGATCCACGAGCTGCACTTCATGGACGAGTTGGTCAAGGTGGAGGCCCACGATGCTGAGGTGCTGTGCCTGGAGTACTCCAAGCCGGAGACAGGTGAGCCCCTGGGCAAGGTGGTGGTGGGAAGGGGGGAGCTACAGAGAGGGGGCGCTGGTCTGTGGGGCTTTGGATGGCTGCGAGTGTCCTGTGTTTAATAAAGCCCCTGCCGCTGTGGCCTGGGACCAGGGTGCCTGAACTCTAGAAAGCAACACATCACAGGCAGGACTCGTCTTGCTACCCTGGTCCCCAGCACCCCAAACAGTGCTCGTGCCAAAGAGGAGAATGTTGAGTGATTGAATGTATCAGTGAACTGCTAGAAAAGGTAGGCTGACAGCTAACCTTACTATTTTGGAAAGGTTTGAGGCCAACAGGAAAATTGCAAGTATATGGTGTTAGTGAATACCTGCATCTCCTTCATTCAGATCCCCCCGTTTTTCTTTCATTTTTTATTTATTTATTTTTTTAAAAGATTTATTTATGCACACAAGAACTAGGGTACAGGACAGAGGTGTGGGGGCTGAGAGGATCCACCAGAGACAAAGTGGGGAGCAGAACAGGCAGACTGACTGAAACATACTGCTGAAGGGTGCAGCGGGTGAGGCAGGAGAGGTCTGCTGTGTCATATGGGTCCCCTCCCTGGCCGGCATCAGGGATCGAACTCGTGCTGCAGTGGCTGCGGTTTGCTTCATAGCGCATTGCTTAACCCACTGCACCACCAGGGAGGCCCCCATTTTTCTTTTAAATCCAGTCTCCCCGGTGACTGCACTTTCCCTCTCCATTGCTCTCTGGGTGCATGTGCACTCACGCATGCACACACACACACATGCACACACACACGTGCGCACACACACAAAGGAGTAGCGGAGACTCTTGTTTTTTTCCTTTTGCTAAGTTGAGACTAAGTCATGAGACTAAGCGCGAGCACGTTGCAGACATGCTGCCTCTGTCTCTCAGTGCTCTGCGTGCAGCTCCCAGGCACGAGGACTCACGTTTACTCGACCGCAGTCTGTTAGTCAGGCCTGGGGCTTTCGCTCTGGCACTTTGCTGTCGCCGGCCGTGGGCCTTATTCCTGGCCTTCCAGCTGTCCTGCTACTGTTGTTTTCGGCACCTCAGTTTTTCCAGTCAGATTCACGCTTCAGTTGCCATGTCTCTTCTGTGGCCCTTATTTTAGAACCTTTCCAGGGCCTCCCTGGTGGCGCAGTGGGTTAAGCAACACACTATGAAGCAAACCGCAGCCACTGCAGCACGAGTTCGATCCCTGCTGCTGGCTGGGAGGGGGACCCACATGGCGCAGCAGACCTCTCCTGCTGTGCCCGCTGCTCCCCTCAGCAGTGTACTTCTGTTGATCTGCCTGTTCTGCTCCCCGCTCTCTGTGGTGAATCCTCTCACCCCCCACACCTCTGGCCTGTACCCCAGTGCTTGTATGCATAAATAAATAAATCTAAAAAAAAAAAAAGAACCTTTCCACAGCCCGAATTTGTCTTTATGACCTTGGTCTTCTGCTGAGGACACCCCTGTCTTTTATACATTCTCATTCCAAACTGTCTTCCTCGGTTTGACTCCATTAACCCATCCTGGGCAGGAACAAAGCACAGATGGAGTCACATCCTGATTTTGAACAGCCCTGATCCCTGTGCTCTTTTCTTGCACTCTCTACCCCACCAAAGTTTCTTTAAGTGTCCCTTCAGTCAGGACGCCTTTCCCTCAGCGCCTCCTGCTGCCGGTCACGTGGTAGGCCTCAGGCGTACAGTCACCAGGGCAGGCACTGACTGAGGGGCTGGCAGTGGGCCGGGTGACAGAGGAGGCGTGGTGGTAGGTGGTCAGGAGGGCCTGGCTGAGGCCCATCTGCCAGGGCTCAGAGGTTCAGGGGGCAGAGCTTGCAGCAAGCTGGGGGGTTGGCGGGACTGACACGGAGCCCATGGCAGGAAGCCGAGTCTGCCAGGGGCACCACTGCAGGAGCAGCGATGTCAAGATCCATCCTCCCTGAACTGGTGGGGGGTGCGGAATGCTGGGGTTCACTTGCTCTGGGAGAGACCATCTGAAATGGAAGAGCACCTCCTTTCTGGGTTTGGCGCAAGTTGGTTGCAGTTCTGGAACCAAACACCCTAGACAGTTGGGTCACACAGACAAAAGCACAGTCTCCGGCCCCCATCTCCCTTCGCAGGACTGACCTTGCTGGCCTCGGCCAGTCGGGACCGGCTGATCCATGTGCTGAACGTGGAGAAGAACTACAACCTGGAGCAGACCCTGGACGACCACTCCTCCTCCATCACGGCCATCAAGTTTGCTGGTGAGTGCTTCCTACCCGCCTCATGTGACAGCAGGCTCGCTCCCTCTAGCACAAAGGAAACGGGCACAGCCTGCCCTGGGCTCAGGCACGGCTGCTTCCAGAGGCTGAACCTGTTTCAGTGAGCAGGATCCCCTCTGGGCTGCGCATTGCTTTGGTGCGGTTTCGCTTGTCCGTGCTGCTGGAAAGCGGCGGCCCCGTTCCTGTTAGTTGGAAGAACCCGGAGCAGACTTCCCCTGTCTGGCTTGAGGGCCTGCCTTTCCAGAACAGGAACTAGTCCCAGGGCTTTGGCTGTTCTCTTGGATCAGGGCTGGCTTATGGGGCCACAACCTCCATCGGCCTCCACCTCAATCCAAGAGGACTGGTGAGGCAAGTATAGGCCCCCAAGAGGAATCAGGGTGTTGTTCTTTGAGGGGGGAGATGGGTGCTGGTGTCCTTGGCAAAAAATTAAGTGATGACTGCTGGAGACTAGTTCTGGGCTGGGCGATGAGCCTTGTGCCGTCCACACCGGCGTCACCGGGCCAGTGGGTACAGGCCGAGGGCCTCGTCTGGGGTGTCCTCTGAAGACCGCTCAGCCAGGAAACCCGAGATTCCTCTGACTCGGAAGGTTGACTATGAAAATCCTGGGATTTCGTAAGGGATTCCCAGGGGAAAGGCAGGCTATGTAGAGGTTTGACAGGTCAGGACCCAAGAACTTGTTTAAGACTCTCCTCCCGCAGAAGCTCTTTCTGGGGAGAATACATTTACTGCTCTGAGGTCTTAACAATGAAGAGGTTGTGGGCCTCCCCTGGTGGTGCAGTGGGTTGAGCAACGCACTGCGGGGCGAATCGCAGCCACTGCAGCACGAGTTCGATCCCTGCTGCCGGCCGGGGGGGGGGGACCCACATGTGCAGCAGACCTCTCCTGCTGTGCCCGCTGCTCCTCTCAGCAGTGTGCTTCTGTTGATCTTTCTGTTCTGCTCCCCGCTCTCTGTGGTGAATCCTCTCACCCCCCCCCACACCACTGGCCTGTGCCCCAGTGCTTGTATGCATAAATAAATAAATCTTTAAAAAAAAAAAAAAAAAACAATGAAGAGGTTGTAAGATACGATGTTGTGCCTAAAAATGTGTTCGCATCTGTCCTCACTTCCTGCCCGGCCTCTCTCTAGCTAAGGTGAGAGGGAACTGGACAGACATAAGTTAACCAAGTTACACGTTTTAAAAGACCTAACACAAACTCCACTGCTAAATCTCGTCAGACAACCGTGAATAAATAAGTGAACCTCCCGACCTGGGCAGCAGTGCCCTTACCTTTACTAATGGTCTGCATCCAGAGAGGTGCCGGCTAGCCAAGGGAGTGGCGGGAGTCAGTGCTTCAGGCACCTCTGAAGGGTGCGGCCACCTCAGAGTCCCAGCCGGTGTGAGAGGATGCAGGTCGGGTGCCCTCTGCCGTGACCAGGCCGCCTCCCCGGGTGTAGGAACCTCTTGTGCCTACCTGCTGAAAAAGGACTCAGTCTTTTAACGTCCTTCTGTGAAACATACATCAGAACAAATGGCTGTCATCTGGGTGTAGTTTACAGAAGAAACAGTGAGCACTTCCAGTTGAGTGAGTGGGTGTGAACCAGGACAGACACACCCATTGTCCACAGCCAGCAATTGTTCTGCTTGCCCTGGGTCCTGATGTTGCTAAATACTAGGACTTCCCCCCCAGCTTAAGAAGCAGAGGTTAGCAGAACTTGCAGGCCCTGTTTGGGTCCCTCCCAGGCCATGCTTCCGCCCCCGCAGGCACTCCCTCCCCTCTGTGGCACTTGGATTCTTAGTGCAGAAAGTATGAAAACACACACAGTGACAGTGCAGGGGGCAGGTGCTGTTCCAGGGGCTCTGCACACCCCCCAGGCCTGCACCGACAGGAATCCCAGGGCAAAGCACCGTGATGCCCAGCTCCACCCTTCTCTGTGCGCCCGGGCAGCACGGGCAGGGCTGGGAGGCCTGGGTTCACGTCCGCAGAGACGAGTTCCCTAGCAGTCAGGAAGGAGTGTGCATGAGGCCCAGCCTGGCCCACGCTCTGTGTGGACATTCTGACTGCTCTGGATGACATGAGCCTCCCAGCCGTCCGTCCTCGCTCCCTGTCAGTCCCGCCTCCACTTTGCTCCCCGGGACACCTTTCTAGATCCCTCCTTAGGCAGCATGCCCCTTCTGTGTCCCTGCCTCTCTTTCTCTCTGCCCCTGCTCTGCAGAGACCTAGCTTGTCCATGCTCTACCTGGTCCCCAGATACACACAGCTGAAATCTCATGAGTCCTGCCTGCACTCAGTACCCACCTCGCCTCCTCCAGGAGGCCCTCCCAGCAGTTTCCTTGGTTGAGTTCCCCAGCCAGGATCCTTGGCCTGTCAGGCTCAGCAGAGACCCAGCCCTGTCTAACGGACCTCCTCTTCTTCCTTCAGGCAACAGAGACATCCAGATGATCAGCTGTGGGGCCGACAAGAGCATCTACTTTCGCAGTGCCCAGCGGGTAGTGTGGGGAGGCTGCCTGGGGGTGCGGAAGGGGCTTGTCAGGAGAGTCCTCTGAAGGCCCTGTCTACGTGCCAGGCCTCAGATGGACTGCACTTTGTCCGTACCCACCACGTGGCAGAGAAGACCACTTTATACGACATGGACATTGACATCACCCAGAAGTATGTGGCTGTGGCCTGCCAGGACCGCAACGTGAGGTGAGGCGCTGGCCTGGGCTGATTTCTGAGTGGAGCCTGTGTGGAACCTAGTGGGCTCGTCTTTCTCAGGAGCCTTATGCTTTCCTCCACCCTCTTCCCCACCCGCCCTCACCCAGGCTCATCTGGTCTTACAGAGACGGGGTGGAGTGAAGGGACCCAGGGTTTCTTTTTTTTTTTTTTAAGATTTATTTATTTATTTATGCGTACAAGAGCTGGGGTACAAGCCAGAGATGTGGGGTGTGAAAGCACCCACCAGAGACAGTGGGGAGCAAAACAGGCAGAATCACTGAAATACATTGCTGAGGGGAGCAGTGGGCACAGCAGGAGAGGTCTGCTGCGCCATGTGGGTCCCCTTCCTGGCCGGTGGCAGGGACCAAACTCGTGCTGCAGTGGCTGCGGTTTGCTTCATAGTGCGTTGCTTAACCCACTGCGCCATCAGGGAGGCCCTGGACCCGGTGTTTCTTTAGGGCTGGCCTTCTCCAGGCCTGGCCTCCAGCTTAGCAGAGGCTTCCTTTTGGCTCCAGAAGTCTGTGGGTGATAGGGACGTGCTGACAGGACTCGAACCATTCATTCACCTGCATCTGCCAAGCACCTGTCTGGGGTGGCCACTGTGGGGTTACAGAGGGGAGCAGGGCAGCTCCAGGCCCTGCCGTCATGGAGCTCACAGTCCATGAGGGAGGGACAGACTCCTCGGCAGACGGTGACAGCAGGGAGTGGTCAGAGCTGGGATGGCTCAATCCCAGGGAAGCCGGGGGCCTAGAGAGATGCCTGACCTCACCTGGGGCTCCACTCGCTTCCTGGGGGAAAGGGTATCCGAGCTGAGACTGGGAGAGCACGGGGAGCGGGCAGGGGAGGGTGAGGGGATGCGCAGAGGACAGAGCATGTGCAAAGAGCTCGACGCCTGCCTGCTCCTTCACACTGGGCGCCCGGCGCTCGCCTCGCCGCACGGCGCAGGACAGACATTCATCCAGCGCATGCCCCCGCACATAACCTGCACTCAGACGTCAGCCTGAGCTGGTCTCTCGTCGTCCGAAACGGGGTTTCACTCCACTCATCGGATGGGAGGCAGACAGGCGGAAGTGGGGCTTCCCAGGGGTGAGGGGGCAGCAGGTAAAGCTGGAACAGGGGGCAGGAGGGGCCAGGGTGGGCAAGGCCTTGCTGGTCACATATGCCTCTGCCCCCAGAGTGTACAACACCGTGAACGGGAAGCAGAAGAAGTGCTACAGGGGCTCCCAGGGAGACGAAGGGTCCCTGCTGAAGGTAAGCTGGGGACCCTCAGACCCAAACACGCAAACCCCCTGTCTGTCTGTTGTCCTGACCAGCCACCTGAGACCCAGATCAGAGTGCCCCGGGCTGGCCCACACCCACTCCAGCCTGGCTGACCAGGGTGCAGGGGAGTAGGGTGTGGCCTTGATGGTTTTTATTTCCTCAGCCCGTCCCCACGCAGGACGTGCAGGTGTTTTCACTCCACGTAGCGACAGGGGGAAGGAGGCAGAGCAGCCCGGTCCCCTTCCCAGGAGGCCCCCACTGAACTGTGTTATCCAGGAGAGGGTCGGCCTTCTCAGAGCCTCTGGACTTGGGGAGTCGTTTCTGTGCAGGCTCGAGCTTCAGACCCCCTCAAAGCGTCCTCAGACCGTGACCTTGGCATGTGGCACTCTGGAGCGGTTTCATCCTCAGTAACACACAAACGGCCCTGCTTGGGCTGGTCACGTGTGCACAGGCCCGGCTGCCACAGTGACCGTGGCTGTTGCTCGCTCTGCTTGTAAATGGGCACGGGAGCCCCATGTATCACGAGGGTGACCTGGGGTGGGTCCCTGGGCCAAGCACGCAGAATTGGGGGGTCTTCAGGCAGTGGGGGCTGAGATGTTCAGGCCGCCAAGTATCCCAGGGGTCCTCTTGACAGGTCCACGTGGACCCCTCCGGCACCTTCCTGGCCACCAGCTGCTCTGACAAGAGCATCTCGGTGATTGACTTCTACTCGGGCGAGTGCGTGGCCAAGATGTTTGGCCATTCAGGTGAGTGTAGCTGCCTGCTCGGGCCCCCACCCCACCGGCCCCGATGTGGCCTCTCAGCGGGTCAACGTGGCTTCTCCGCTGCTTGCAGAAATCGTCACTGGCATGAAGTTCACCTATGACTGTCGTCACTTGATCACGGTGTCCGGAGACAGGTGGGCATGGCCTGGAGGCAGCTCCTGGCTGGCCCTTTCGGAGGGGGCTGTGGGGGGGGAACCTGTGCTGTGTGCTGTGTGCCGAGCGCTGGCTCGGGCCCACGCCCACGGCCGCCCCTGCATAGGGCTCTGCCTGTTCCCATTGACTCCCTCCCACTGTGCACCTGGCTTCACGCCAGCCCTGAGTTCACATCCCAGATCTGCCACTTACTGTGACCTTGAGCCAGTCACTTTCCCTCTCTGAGCCTCGGCTTGCCCCTCTGTGAGATGATAGCGCCTGCCTTGAAAATCGGCTGGTGAGAATTGGAATCCTCGCACAGGAGTGGTGCCCGCGGCAGTCCCCTTTGGCACCCGTCAGCTCACTGCACCCCTTCCTCACAACCTCTTTCTGGGTGCAGAGCAGGGCCTGGTTTGTGGGATGCCCTGACCCCACCCAGGCTGTGGAGCCCAGCATGAAGCTGATGTGTGTTTCCCAGGCGGGGCGGGGAACAGGGGCCGGGGAGCCAGGCGCTCCAGGCTGCTCCCATAGTCGCTGTTCCTCCCGCGTCTCTCCGGCCCCTGCAGCTGTGTGTTCATCTGGCACCTGGGCCCGGAGATCACGAGCTGCATGAAGCAGCACTTGCTGGAGATCAACCACCAGGAGCAGCAGCAGCAGCACACGAAGCACGGGAAGTGGAGCGGCCGGCCCAGGTCCTGGCAGCCGCCGGCCCATGCCCAGCGTGCCCTTTCCCCGGAGGAACGCCCGGTGCCCTGGGCCCGGGAGCAGCGCTGCCTTGGGCCCTAAGCAGTGTGCGCCCACGCCTGGGGGGAGGGGGCCTTGCAGTACAGAATTAGGGTGCCAACGCGTGAGAAGAATTTGGAAGTGGGAGCATCAAGAGCGTGGGGAGCCTGTGAGCAGCATGATGGGGGAGCCCCAGGGCTTGGGGGGACAGTGGTCATGGAGGTGCCAGTAGAACCGAGGTGGCTTTTTACTCCTTAAGTGAAGGTTAATCGTTGACTTCGAGTCTTCTGCAACATACTTCTTCAAAGTTTTAATGATGCCAGAGCAATTTTACGTAGTGTGAACTCACGCTGTTTCTGACCTGAGCTTTTTTCATTTGATGGTCTCAGTTTGAGGGGGAGGCTTTGGGTTATCCTCTCTCCCACCCCAGGACCTGTCCCCATCTCTATCTTGAGGTCTTGCCGTTGCCTCCTGTGGAGACCAGGCCTTGGCAGACGCCTGTTCTGCGGGGGTAGTGGCGCTGTTGCCGATCTGGCACCCAGGGTGGGTCATCGCCTCTGGCTCCTGGTCCTGAGGTCACATCCGACTCTGGGCCTGTTCTTGCTCCAGGGCCCACCTCACGTCAAGCGTGTTAGTCTCCTGTCCACGGAGGCGCTAAAACCACACGGCTGTGCCGCAGCCTGCTTCCCAGAGCAGCGCGCAGCAGCTCAGGCCTCCAGCCGCGACCTGCTTCGCTCACTGTCCCGTTGCTCGAGACTTTGTCTTGTTTTCTGAGCCCAGTTTCTGACGTGTCTCACTGAGCGGCATGACGTCTCTACAGAGGGGGTGTGGCGGGTGGGCCTCCCAGCCCCCATCTTGAGCAGAAGCCAAGAATATGGATCCTCATGGCCCTCATCCCGCCTGCCACCCCATTTACTTCCGTCCCCCCTTGCCGTCCTCGTTCCTGGCTTCAGGCGGGAGACATACGTGTCCATGCCCAGCGAGATTTGCTCCCTGAGTCCTGGAGAGCAGACGGAGGACGAGCTGGAGGAAGAGTGTGACCCCGAAGAGCTGCTGAAGACGCCGTCCAAAGAGAGCTTGGATCCAGGTTTGGAGAGGGCCTGTCTTGATCTCTGCGGGCGTAGGGATCTTTGCTGCTTTCCTTTCGGGTTCTGGTGTGTATGGAGGCTCCGTAATCCCCTTAGTTAGGACTCTCCCAGCGTAGTAGCAACAGCGTAATAGGGGGGTGTCCCAGAGGGTTAGGGTGCTCTCAACAAAAGACAGTAGATTCTGTTGTTCAGGCAAAAGAGGGAGTAGCTGCTCAACAACTTTATAAAAGGCCAGGCAGCCCCTGTATACTTTTCTTCCCAATTTGCATATCACCTTGGCTTAGCCCCTCATAATTACAGAGATGGCCCCTGAGTTGCCGGCCTCAGAAACACAGATCAAGAGAACAGCCCCTCAGGCCTTCCTGGTGGTACAAGGGGTTGAGTGCCGCACTGTGGGGTTTTCGCAGCCACTGCAGCACGAGTTCAATCCCCAGCCAGGGAGCTGACCCACATGGCGCAGCAGACCTCTCCTGCCTCGCCGGCTCCCCTCAGTAGTGTACTTCAGTTGAACTGCCTGTTCTGTTCCCCACTCTGTCTCTGGTGAATCCTTTCACCGCCCCCACCCCTGTACCTCTGACCTGTACCCCAGCTCTTGTATGCATAAATTTAAAAAAGAATAAAAAGAGAACAGCCCCTCTTAGCATCTTCTTTGGAAAGGAGCCTTTTCCCCAGGAGCCCCCAGCAGTCTTCTCTCAGGTCCGTGGACCCTGGAGCAGTGCCTAGCACTGCCTGCTTTTAGGGTGTGTGGCAGGCTCTGGCAGCAGGGAACACAGTAGGGGCCAACTGGGTGGACGATGGGTAGGCAAAAGCAGTGTGCAGATTCAGCCTGGAAAAAAGAATACAAAGTAAGCTCATTTTCATCGTCGCCACCCTCACACCCCTCAAACCCAGTCACTGGTTTCCTGTCCACTTTTGTCACCTCAGTAGGAATCTCTCTAGGCCTTTCCTCAGCATTAACACCCATGTGAACATCCTCACGGGAACACGCCTGGCCAAAAAGCTGTCACGCCACAGATGTGGTTCTGTAGCTTCCCCTCAGAAGTATCTTACTGAGCTGTGTATCGGTGGGTACAAAGCAGGAGTCGCCCCTCTCTTAACAGCAGCCTGCCCAGTGGGTGTTTTGCGTTACTCCCAAGTGGGCACTCAGCGCAGTGTCCCCCGCCTCCCATCCAGTCGCTGCCCACCTAGCAGGGTGCTAACGCCGCTGTTGCCCAACACGTTTGCCCACATGTAACATGAACCATTTTAATTGTGGTCAGTCACACAATTAAAGGGGTTAAGCCCTTGTAGCCCTTCACAGAGATGGCCGTCTTGTGCTGCCTGTGAGTGCTGCCTCGTAGGCCCACTGCCCAGCTGTCTGTTGGGAGCTTCTCTTCTCGTGACTTCTGTGTGTCTCTCCAGACCCTCAGTGCCTGCTGACCAACGGGAAGCTGCCACTCTGGGCAAAGCGACTGGTGAGTCCACGGGAAAGCAGGATGACTGGGGGCTGGCGAAGTAGGGGTGCCCTCCTTCATGCTCTTTGTTCTTTGGGGACCCTTTTTCCCGTCGCCCTCAGCTGGGAGACGACGACGTGTCAGAAGGCTCCAGCTTCCACACCAAGCGCAGCTACCAGCCGCATGGCCGCTGGGCAGAGCGGGCCAACCAGGAGCCCCTCAAGACCATCTTGGATGCCCGGAACCTGGACTGCTACTTCACCCCCATGAAGCCTGAGAGCCTGGAGGACTCCATTGTGGATGCCGTGGAGCCACAGAACCTGGCGGGCCTGCTGAGCAAGGTATGTGCAGCCCGCCGGCCTGGCACAACTGCCCACCCAGGAGCCCAGTGCCCTTGCTTGGAATATGACGGACTGTTCACGCCAGGATTGGGGGAGGACTGTGGGAGATGGTGAAGGACAGGAGGGTGAGCCCCGGGCCTGGTGCAGTGAGACTTCCCTGCAGACATTCTAGGGAGGCAGGTTCTATGGGACTGAAAAGCTGGGCCCAAGGGCAGACCTGGGCCTAAGCAGATGAAGCCTGGGTCCCGTCTGCTGTGTGACTTGGGGCCAGTCTTGCCTCTCTGAGGTTTGCCTTTCTTCGGTTTAAAGAAGAAGCTCTCAGAGATTATTACCGGAATCCAATGGTAAGAATTGCACCTGGACCTTTAGAAGTGCTGAAGCTGCTTTAGCTCTTATTCTGGTTTTTTCCAGACAAAATTTATATTTTTCTGTTATGCAAGTTTTCTGTTTCCCTGTGGCATGCCTTCAGTTATGTGCACAAATGGTAGGAATGCGGCTCGATGGATTCTTATCTGTGTGTACACCTATATCTAAGCACCCAGCATTCTCTAGCTCTCCAAAGACCCCTGGCGCTCTTCCAGTCAGGTCCCCCACCTGAGGTAGCCAGTTCTGACCTCTCACCAGGGACTGCTTCTCCTGTTCTAGAACTTCATATAGACTTGTAAAGAATCTCATATGGAAAGGGGCAGGTGGCATTGCAGGGGCACCCCAGAATGAGCCCCTGGCGAGCACAGCACCTGGCACAGACCCCGTGGGGGCCGCCGTGGGCACCAGTAGCTTTGCTGCTACCATCACCGGGGTTGGCTGCGGTCCTCGCAGCTGCCTCGGGACTCCTGTGCTCCCCTCATCCCGCAGTCAGAGAGCCCCCAGGAGGATGGCTGCGGGCTTTCCCCCTTCCCGCCCCCGCAGAGGGCGTCCTCGGAGGCCAGCAGGCTCATCGTTTGCTCGCTGGAGGCGGAGATGACAGTCCCAGGGACAGGCAGGTGGGTGTCCTTTAATCCAAAGGGATTCTTAGTTGGAGGAAAGAGCTGGAAGAGCTGCTGCCTGTTCTCCCAGTGAGCCTGAGAGCAGGACAGGGCGAGGCCTGGGTGGGGCAGAGCCCAGGCCTGCAGCCTCAGCTGTGGCCTCAGTGTCCTTGGTTCCTGGTGGAGGTACAAGGGCCTCCTTCAGAGGAGGCAGGAGAGGCAAGGCAGTGCTCCCGGTGGGAGCAGGGTGCTGAGCTAGGGGTTCTGGGTGGGACCAGTTGTTGATTAATTAGTACCTTCTCGTTCCCTCTCCTCCCCCACTGGCACTGCAGCAGGTACTGCGAGCAGGAGGTGGGGGGGACATCTGGCGACCAGCAAGGTGACTCCTACCTCAGGGCCGCCTCTGTCGACTCCAAGGACCAGAGCCCGCCTGAGGGTGAGTGAGGGGTAGGCAGGGTCTGTGCGAGCCCGCTCGCTCCGCCAGCCCCTTCCTGGGCACCGATGGGGACCTTGACCCAGTCGCTGTCCTTGAAGTTCAGGCTCTGTGGCAGACAGACATGGTCTGTGCCGCTGCCCACCACTGAGAGCCGCTTGGCGGCTTTCTCCAAGTGTCACCTCGCTGGTTCAGCCCCGTTCTCTAGCTGGAGACACAGAAACCCAAAGAAGCCGAGCCACTTCCCTAACTCACTAGTAAGGGCCCGGCCTGGGACCCCCGACACTGCCCCACCGCCCCGCAACCCCATCTGTCCCTCCAGACTCAGGGGAGTCAGAGGCCGACCTGGAGTGTAGCTTCGCCACCGTCCACTCCTCCCCGCCGCTGCTGGGCCCAGAGCCACGGTCTGCTCTGATGGTGTCCCCCACCCCAGGTAAGCAGGGCCGGCACGGAGAAGGGCAGTGCCTGGGCCTGGCTGGGCGATGGTCATGACATGTAACTGGCCCGGCTTCAGCCCGCACCGGCATCCCTGAGCCCCAGCTTCCCCTCCTGGAAGGAGAAGCATCGCCTTCCCATCTCAGCCTGGTGGCAAAAGGGTGTGTGAAGGGCGAGTCCGGCTTTCTTCATGGTTGGGCACCTGGCGTCCTTGTGGGGCGTCTGCCGTGACTCATGCTGTTGACAGCTCTCTCCTGCCCGCCTCTTCCCCTCCTCCTGCCTCTCCCTAGGATGTCCAGGTACCACAGAAGAGCTGGCCCAGCCCGAGGTGCCAGGCGTACCCAGCAGCTCCCTACCGCAGACGCCGGAGCAGGAGAAGTTCCTCCGCCACCACTTCGAGACGCTCACTGACGCCCACCCTGAGGGTAGGCCCTGCCCTCCTGGCCCAGGCAGGGCTGGTGGGGTGAGCAGGAGGGCGTGCCTCTCACTTGGAGACTGGGCTGCGGTCCCTCCCCTGCTCCCCTCGCCTTGTGTCTTGCTGGCCCCGTGTGAGGGGCTGTTTGGCGGTCTTGGGTCGGCCCGGGCCCGGGGCTGGCTAGTGGGGGAATTCTGAGGGCTCCCTCGGCTTCTCCCCCTAGAGCTCTTCCAGGGGTCGCTGAGAGACGTGAAGGCCTCTGAGGCCGAGGACTATTTCTTCAACCCCCGACTGAGCATTTCAGCCCAGTTCCTCTCTCGCCTCCAGAAGACATCCAGGTAGGAGCTGGCGGGCCAGAGTCCCCATCCCACCTTCCAGCTCTCTGAACCCCCGGGGCAGGCTGTGCCCCTCAGACCCCTTAGGGCCGGTTCTGTTTCCTTCCCACAGATTCACCCACACTTTCCCCCCTCGGCTGCCGCTGCCCCTCATGAAGTCCCCAGAGGCCAAACTCATAGACCACAGGGGGAGCCAGCCCAGAGCAGAGCCCCTGAAAGCTGGAACTGGCTACACCTCCCCAGGCAGGACCAGTGTGAGTACTGGGGCCGCCTCCCTCGGGAGATGGGATGGGGAGCTGGGTGCCCTTGTCCTTACTGCTGGACTGTGCTTGCAGGTGCTCTCCGGAGGGAAGGCTGAGGAACCCCACCAGCCCGTGGAGGCCTGGTGCCCACTGAGTGAGCGCCTGATCCCCGGATGAGGAGTCCTGGGTTTCTTGGCTCGTGGCCCAGGCACCCAGCGCACCGCGGGTGGGATGGGCAAGGGCCACTTAGATGCCACCGCCCCCTGCGCATGCGCTGCAACGGGGTGAGCTGCCTGCTTTCCTTCCAGCCCCCAGCCTAACAGGCCTGGCGCCCTGGTTCCCCTCTTCTGCACTGCTGCTCACAGACAGGGATGCTCCGACACCCACCGCCGCCACCCCGGACCCGGCTCAGGGTCGCCGCAGCTCCTCCCCCCGCCCCTACATGGAGGCTACGGACAGCTCCCACGCCAAGACGTCATGCAGCCTCTCCCTCGAGGACAGTGAGGACACTGCTCTGGCTGAGGTGGCCAGGTCCCTCGGCAGACCCTCGTCCATGGGGGAGCCAGGCGCCCGGAGCCAGGAGCTCCAGGCCGTCCCTGCCACAGCGGCCCCAGATTCTGACAGTGAGGACCGAGAGCCTGTCCCCTCCTGGGGCAACCACGAGGCCCGGGCCCACCTGAAACTGACCCTGTCAAGCGTCTGTGACAGACTCTTGTTGCCCCAACCCCTGCTGGAAACACCCTCCACACAGGAGCCTGTGGCCGCCCCGCCCAGCGTCGCAGCCACGGCAGCCAGCTGCCCAGCCTCCAGCCCCACGGATGGGAGCGCCCCCAAACTCCACAGCTCTGCCTTTGTGTCGGCGCTCCTGACCCCTGAGCTCCTTGCCCACCCCAACAGCCCCCCGCCTCCAGAGGCCGGATCTGGGGTCCCTGGAAGCACCACCTCCCTCCTGGAGCCCACCCCCGGTGAGTACACCTGATGGTCTCCGCAGCGCCAGAGGCGGACACTGGACCTGGCCGCAGGCCTGTGCCGTCTGCTCGTTCGCTTAACTCTTCGGTGAGCGCTTCTGTTGTTCTGAGCCCCGGTGCTGAGCAAGACTGCAGGAGATGAGCGCCTCTAGCCGGGGGAGTCGTCCAGGCAAACTCTAACGGAGGTGCCCAAGTGTGAAGTGATAAGTGCTGAGGAATCAGAGACAGGGCTTAGGGGTGCCCTGTGGTCCAGTTTATCTTATTTCAGTTTTTTCAAAGATTGATTTATTTATGCATACAAGGACTGGGGTGGTCAGAGGTCCAGGGGGGTGAGAGGATTCACCAGAGGCAGAGCGGGGAGCAGAACAGGCAGATACACTGAAACACTGCTGAGGGGAGCAGCGGGCGAGGCAGGAGAGGTCTGCTGCGCCAAGTGGGGCCCCTCCCGGGCAGGCAGGGATCAAACTCTGCTGCAGTAGCTGTGGCCCACCTCATAGTGTGTTGCTTCACCCATTGCGGTGCCAGGGAGGCCCCCTGTGGTCCAGTGTTAAACTTGATGATGAGGCTTGGGAGCTGGTGGCATCGCAGAGACCTGCAGGGGGAGCCCTGGGACCACGGGACTTGTTCAGGCAGGAGCATGCCGGCCTCTCTCAGGCCAGCTAGCAAGTAGCAGTCCCTCATCACTGCCGCTCCACCCCTAGGTGTGCTAGTCCCAGGCAGCCCCGTGCACTGGGGGGAGCCTGGGGTGCCAGCCAGGGTCCTGCCTCCACCTCCCTGTGAGCTGAGCCGCACGGGGACTGTGGTGCGCAGACTGCAGACGGCCTTCCAGGACGCCCTGGACCTTTACCACCTGGTGAGTCAGCCCAGGGCCTGGGACGGGGCCGAGGGGCTCCCCGGCACGGCCTGGCCAGTGGCCGCTAACCAGGGGCGCCCCTTGCAGATCGCGTCCAGTGAGCAGGTGAGCACCGAGCAGCAGCAGGTGCGGGCTGACTTGACCTCCACCTTCCTCTGGATCCACAGCCAGCTAGAGGCCAACGACTGGCTGCTGGGGACCAGTGGGGCCCCAGCCCAGGCCCTGCCCAGCCGGGGCCTCCCCTCCCCGCCCACACTGTGCCCCCTGGCCAGCCCGGACCTGCGCGCCCTGCTGGAGCACTACTCCGAGCTCCTTGTGCAGACTGTGCGGAGGAAGGTGCGGGGGGAGTGAGGCGGCCGCTGCCTCCACCCCGGCGCCGCTCTCCTCAAAAAGTAGATACTTTAAGCAAATAAACTGACCGCTTGGAGGAATAGTTCCTGGTGTTGTCCTGCCGTCCGCAAGGCCCCCTTCGGGTGGATGCAGGGGGGAGGGTGGAGAGCAGCGCCCAGGAGCACCGGTGTGCTGAAGCCAGGCCTGTGCCAGCTCCGTGATGGGGAACGTAGGCCAAGTCCTGGGACGTGTGGAAACCGTGGTGATGACCCCAGCGCCTGGCTCCCCCATCAGCTCCCAGGGGTGCCCAAGGAGGGCCACCCTTTCCTGCCTCACCGATGTTTCAAGGACAGGGTGGAATCAATCACCATGTGCCAGACACCGGCCACTGGTATACGCTGTGCCACGCCCTGATCCGCAGCCCTTGGCACGGCCCACACTGGATCCGAGACAGGCTTTGTGGCTATCTGTAGCAGTGGCAACGAAGGAGAGACAGGCTCAGCCCGTGGACATCCAGGAAGCGTGCCCAGGCCACCCAGCAGCTGGCCCCAGCGGCTTCTGCATCCCATGAGCCCCTGCACTGGTACCGGCTTCCCCACAGCAGGCACTGGCTGCTGTGCATCTGCTAAGAAGGCGCCTGTGACCACTCACGCCCCAAGGGGCCCAGTCTGTGAGAGGAAGCCACTGCAGGGGCGGCGCTCAGCCTCTGCTAAAGCACAGCCCCACCACCCGGCCTGCCACGGCCTGAACCCCGCTAGCCTGAGTTCCTCCCTACTCTGGCAGTCCTGGCCCCCGGGAACATGCTCAGAGCGGCGACCTACCCAGGGCCCATAATGCTGAGATTCAGACTAGGCCTCCCCGGGGCAGAGCTGCACCCTCAGAATGAGAACACATCCCCCCGCTGCCTCCGTAGAGGCACCTCGGCGTCCACTGAGCAGGTGTTCAGAAGACCCTCCGGGCTCGGGTGACTGTCACGTTCTCCATGCTAGGAGAGAGAGGAACGAGCGAGACAAGCAGTCTGCTCCCGCGGCGTTCTGGAGAGAGACACTAGGGATTCAGGTACATCTGACTGGGTAGGCTGGCGAGTCACTGGCTGGCTGAAGGCTCAGAGAAAGCCTTTGTGAGCTGACATCTCAGCTGAGTCTTGAGAGAGGGCACAGGCCAGGGGCATCTTGGGAAAGTATCCAGGCAGCTAGAACAGCTAGTGCAAAGGCCCCACAGGAGGGGACCACATGTGCACACGTGTAGGAATCACAACAAAGCCAGGATGACTGGGAAGGAGTGAGTTGGGGACTGTGGGGGGAGGGGGAGGAGAAGGGACACCCCCAAGAAGCAGTCACCGTTTCTTTTTTCCTAAATAAAATCTTTGATGGTGTTGGGAGAGATTCCTGATCCTATTTTTTTTTCCAAAGATGTGTTTATTTATGCATATAAAAACTTGGGTACAGGCCAGAGGCATGGGGGTGGTGGTGAGAGGGTTCCCCAGAGACAGAGTGGGGAGCAGAACAGGTGGATCCACTGAAACTGTGGAGGGGAGCAGCAGGTGAGGCAGGAGAGGTCCTGGGTCCCCTCCCTAGCGGGGGCAGGGATCAAACTCATGCTGCAGTGGCTTCAGTTTGCTTCACAGTGCGTTGCTTAACCCACTGAGCCACCAGGGAGGGCCCTGATCCTATTTATTTCTCAAGGCTCCCTCCCTCTGCCTCAGGGAGCCCAGGCCCTCGTATAGAATGTGTCCTCTCCCCAGGGACCTAAGCTCTTCCTTCAGGGCTCACACCTTGGACCCTGAGGCAGGAGCCTGGGCTGCCTCCCTTCCGCCCTCTATTGTCCCCTGCCTGACCTGCTGGGCTTTTCCCATCCCCATCTGCCCCCCCAAAGACAATGCTGAGTTTAATTTCAGCACTGAGCTAGCTAGACGTGGCCTAAGGTTGAAGCTCAGAAAGTCACCGGGGACAATTGAGAGCAAGTAACTGATGGGAATATTCAAGATTCTTCACCCCTCCTTAAGAGGTCAGACAATGACCATCTAGAACACAGCCTGGCCAGAGGGTGGGGGTAGGGTTCTGGGAGCCCCTGGCTGTGTCACCTGAACCCCTTCTTTTCCTGGCAGTGGGGAGAGTGTAGGAGCGGCTGCCCAGGCAGTGATCTTAGCTGGGCCATTAACAAGCTGGGATTTTAATACCGAAAACACCTTACCGATGCTTCTGGTTCAATGCTTCTGGTTGCCAATCAGCCCTGGTAACGGAGGACCAGTGGGGCCTCACAGGGATGCACACCTGGGGACTCAGGGGCCCTTACTGGTCCACCCCCTGGAGCCAGGCAATCACGGTAGCCCCCTCCTGGTTTCCTCTAACTGCTGCTGTGATTTGAATAACTAAGCAGGCTATTGGGTGACCGGAGGTGACTGATTTGCCTAGCAAAGGCACCCTACTACAGGGTGGGGAAGGTGCTCAACCCCCCAGTGTCCCCTCACCCCCAGAACTGCCTAGGCTCCTGTCTGCCCCTTGCTTGGGGGGCCTAGTGCTTGTCTTCCCCTTGAGGCTAGAAGATGCCCTCTGGAGCCTGGAATAGAAGGGGGTGAACGGGCACCTGGCCCGAGGCAGAGGAAACTGGACCCCGCAGAGGCAGCCCTGTTCTGAAATTTGCATGGAGAGAATGAGCTCCCCGGAGGCTTCTCCTCCCTCCCGGAGGCACAGTCCTGGGGTTGAGGTTGCACAGCAGGTACAGGAAGCTGCTCTAGAGTTGGTGCCATCAGGCCATTGGCGAGGAGATGCCCCGTGCCTTCTTGGTCAGGAGTCGGCGTCCGCAGCCCCCCAACTGGGGCCACCTGCCTGACCAGCTCCGGGGAGATGCCTATGTCCCAGGTGGGCCCCCCCCCCACACTGAGCCTGGACATGAGGGGCAGGGGACACTCAAGGCATCACCATCTGGCTTCTCTCCTCAGACTGCAGCAGCCTTGGGGGCTCACCGGCACCCCAATCTTCTGGCTACCGGGACTCCTGGGTCGCGGTGAGTCTGCAGCTGGCCCGCAAGTCTCTGCTCAATTTCAATCCTACCCCTACTCTCAGCCTCAAAGGAACTGACTGTCTCCTTCTCCCCCAACCCACCTGAACACGCCTCTCCAGCCTCAGGACCTCTGCTGGGATGCGCTCCCTTTCTTCACCCCAACTTTGCTTTTAGGCCTCATCCCAAGCTTCAGTTCCTCAGGGTGGGCAACCACATGGGTGTGACCTGCCCAACCAGCCTTGCCTGTCTGTAGCTTAAATCTGTGAATGCGGAACACGGGGTACCAGAGGGCTGACCTATAAGTGCTTGTGGACTCCTGGTGTGTGGGAGTCAGGCCCTTCCCGTGTTGTCCAAGGGGCAACTGTACGAAGAAGGGGAGGTGGGACAGGCGGTGGGGAAGGGCCGCTTGCAGAGGGACGTGGTTTGCCCAAGTAACAGCCTCTCACCTCCCCAGACCCAAGTCCCGGTTCTGGGCACTCCATAAAGACGTGTTTTCAGAGAAGCAGAGTAGGCAGGGCCCAGCTGGAGAGGCAACTATCTCCTGTACTCCTCGGCAGCCCGCGCAGGGCACTCTGGCTGCTGGTCCCAGGGGCCCTGGGACGCTCTGCTGCCCCCTCTGCCCCAAGGCCTTTCCGCTGCAGCGCATGCTGACCCGCCACCTCAAGTGCCACAGCCCCGCTCGCCGCCACGTGTGCCGCTGTTGCGGCAAAGGCTTCCACGACGCTTTCGATCTCAAGCGCCACATGAGGACTCACACCGGTGAGCAGTGGCAGGGCGGGAGGGTCTACGGGGCCCCAGGTGGAGAGGGAACTAAAAGAGAGGTGCCTGGGCCGCAGGGTGTCCAGTGTGTGCCTGTGGGGTAGAGGAGACTCAGCCATCAGGGGGCTTGCGTGAAGATAGGCAATGGGTGTAGGATCAGGTCCCTGACTGAAGGGTGCAACAGGGGAAGGAGCCTCCTGGTGAGGAGGGCAGGGGCACAGGAATCTTGCCCATTCTACATGATGGTGGGTCTTAGGCGGAGAAATCTGGCGAGCTTGGAGTGGGAACAGGGGAACATGCGTCGGGGACAAAGTGGGTCGACTTGGGTCTGGAGACCACTGCTGTGTCTGTGCTCCCCCCTCACTCAACGGCACAGGGATTAGGCCCTTCCGCTGTGGAGCTTGTGGGAGAGCATTTACACAGCGCTGCTCGCTGGAAGCACATCTTGCCAAGGTGCACGGGCAGCCGGCCAGCTATGCTTACCGGGAGCGGCGCGAAAAGCTGCACGTATGTGAAGACTGCGGCTTCACCAGCGCCAGGCCTGAAGCCTATGCACAGCACCGGGCCTTGCACCGCGCTGCCAGTGACGCAAATAAATAGAGAAAGTGCACCCACAAAACACTGCATTTATTACAAGGAGGGGAGAGGGTTCACTGGGTTCACTCAGTCCATCGGTGGCCACAGTGTGGGGCGGTGCACACGTAGTACAGGCGCATGGCATCCTGCCAGAAAGGATGCTCCGTTAGGCGAGGGAGTCTGCAACAAAGCCTCACCCCGGAAGGGCAGGCATGGAGGCTGTCAAGGAGGGCAAATACGCCCCACCCCGCCCCAGAACTGGTATCCCCACCCCCGGGAACGACCAAGCGCAGGATGCCAAGGAGGCTTTCCCTGTGCCACTAACCTCAGCCCTGGCACTGTGAGACTGGAAGAACACCGCCTCCTTGTGGCCGCACCTGGGAGGACAGTCACTCAGCCTTTGTCCCGCCCGCCCAGGCTCGCTCCCTTCCCTATACCTGCAGTGAACTCAGCTCACTTTTGGCACGGGTGGTCCTCGGTACGTGGCAACGTGGGGTCCTGGGACACGTCAGCGATGATCTGGGTCAGTTCGCTGAGGGGATGGAGGATAATTATGCCTAGACCAGGGCTCCAAAAGCAACAACCAAGTCCCCCAAATTGGGTCCCACCAACTCACTCTACTTCGTGTGTGATTTTGTTAACGTAGATGCAGCTATTATCAGCTTCCTGCTGGTAATCACAGTTCCGGCACTGCAAGAGAACGTGAAGGGAAGGGGGTCACAGATTAGGTTAGAAAGGAAGGCAGGGTCTCCCCTGGTGGGGATGGCGTCTCGAAGTTGTGATAACGGGGTGTGTCGGTCGAGCCATTTCGGGGTGGAAAGGACGGAAGAGTGGGTTCACTCGGGGGAGGGTTATGGGGCAAGACCCGGGTGGCTGGGGGGACGAACAGGGAGTGGGGTCCCGTGGAGTAGGGTGGCGCCGCTCTGGGAACCCGCGGACCCAACTGGGAAAATCCGGGCGCCCTGCGGGCGGGTTTGTGCTCACCGCGTAGAGCAGAATGCGGTTCTCCTTGTCCTCCTTGGGGTAAAGCATGTTGTTACTGTGGGGAGGAGGGGTGAGACATTAATCCTGGGGCCGCGACTTGCTCCCCTATCATAGTTGCTCCCCCATCCTCACCATTCCTGGCAGAATCTGATACCCACGAAGCCGGGCTCGTAGGTGCCGTCAGGTTCCATAGCGACGCACGGCCCGTCGCGCCTTCCGCCAGAGCTCCGCCCCGCGACAGGTCGCGGGAAGGGTCAAACCTAGTCGCTTCGCCAAAAGAGGGCCGAACTGCGTACATCCCGGTTTCCAGGAGCTTTGTGCTCGGCTGTCGGCGCAAAGTCTGGATTACTTCCATCTTGACACCCTAGAACAGTTGATTCCAACTTTGGGGCCTTGCTCCCCCAGTTTATAGAACAGTCTATGATTGCGAATAGGATGCACCACGTAGGCCTCAAAGCGCGGAGCAGAAATGGGAGAGGCCATTGCTCTTCGCGGGCTGGAGGCCAGTGCACATGCGCGAGTTCACAGTTCGCAGACAGGGATAACTTGCCAGTCCTCCTTTCGGCTTCAGCGTTCGCCCGCCCCGGCCGTTTCCCGAGCCGCTATTGGAAGAACTGTGCTCCATGGCCGCCCTCTCAGGATTGGCCGGACCTACCGGCGAGCGCTTTTCCTGACGGTGGCGGGGAGGCGGCAGTGATTGGCGGAGCCTCCTTGCAGAAGAGCGTGGATTGGCCAGATCCGAGCAGGAGGCGGGACTGGTAGCCCAGAAGCGGCGGCGGCGTCTGCGGACCCGGCGTGAGGCGGCTGACTGGGCTGCCTGCCGGTCCCGGCAGGGCGCGGCGAGATGGAGGTAACAGGGCTGTCGGCGCCCACCGTGACGGTTTTCATCAGCAGCTCTCTCAACAGCTTCCGCTCCGAGAAGCGGTACAGTCGCAGCCTCACGATAGCTGAATTCAAGGTGTGGCCGTGGGGGCAGGATCCGGAGGGGCGGGGCACAGAAGAAATAGAGGGGCTTCCCTTATGCGGAGGGCCGGCGAGGTGTCGGGGATGGGGGCCGTGGCCCGGAGGGGCGGGGCCAGAAGGGACCTGAGGGTCCAGAGGATCGGGGCGGGGCCAGGGAAAATCAAGGCTCCCGGGGGCGGAGACCAGAGCAAGGGGGCGGGGCCAGAGATAACCAAGTGGGCCCTACAAGGTGGTCCCTTGGAGGAGCCGCGTGAGGTGAGGATTATTGATATAAGGGGCGGAGCCTCCGGTGAGGGCGGGGATGAGGCTCCCCTCACCACTCCATCACCCACCCCTGCAGTGTAAACTGGAGCTGGTGGTGGGCAGCCCTGCGTCTTGTATGGAGCTGGAGCTCTATGGCGTTGACGACAAGTTCTACAGCAAGCTGGACCAGGAGGATGCGCTGTTGGGCTCTTACCCAGTGGACGATGGCTGCCGCATCCACGTGAGTCCGCCGTCCCTGGGTTTCTTCCTCTGTTTATTCAACATGTGCTTGTTGTACCGTGCTCTGTGTGATAGATTCTGCTCTCATGGAGCCCTCAGTCCAGCATGGAGACAGCCAGCCAGGATGGACTGGACTGGGGCAGGTAAAACCCAGATATCTGGGGGTGCCCATAAGAGGTGCCTGACTCCACGTGAGGAATATTAGAAGGGGCTTCCTGAAGGAAGAGATGCCTAAGCTGAGACCCGAAGAATGAGGAAGGGGCAACCTAGGAGAAGAGCTGGGAGGGCGTGCCAGATGCAGGGAACAGAGTGTACAGAGGCCTAGAGCAAGAGCTGGGTCAGGGCGGGATGAGGCATCATTGCTGGGAAAAGCAGGAAATACATGTCATCCCCTCCTTCCTCATCTCCCCTTAGACATCACAGCGTCCCAGGTGAGCTCCCCACAGAGCCTTGGCATGAGCTGTACCCTGTGCCTGTACCTGATTATTTATTTATTTTTGCATACAAGAACTGGGGTGTAGACCAGAGGTGCAATAGGTGAGAGAAGTCACCAGAGACAGAGTGGGGAGCAGAACAGGCAGACTGAAACACACTGCTGAGGGGAGCAGCGGGTGAGGCAGGAGAGGTCTGCTGTACGATGTGGGTCCCCTCCCTCACCAGGGATTGAACTCGTGCTGCAGTGGCTGACGATAGATTGATAGCGCTGAGACTTAACCTCTGTGCCACAAGGGAGGCCCTGAATTCTATGTATGTATGTATGTGTGTGTATGTATATATACACACTCACATGACACTTCTTCCATCGGTATTTATTTTATTTTTTAAAGATTTATTTATTTATACATACTAGAGCTGGGGTACAAGCCAGAGTCACAGGAGGTGAGAGGATGCACCAGACAGAGTGGGGAGCAGAACAGGCAGACTGACTGAAACACACTGCTGAGGGGAGCAGCGGGCGAGGCAGGAGAGGTCTGCTGCACCATGTGGGTCCCCTCCCTGGCCTGCGGCAGGGATCGAACTCGTGCTGCAGTGTCTGTGGTTTGTTTCATAGTGCGTTGCTTAACCCACTGCGCCACCAGGGAGGCCCCATCAGTATTTATTTAAAGGTCACCTTCCAAGTGTGAAGCCTTCATTAACCTCGGTATAAAATTTAAGCATCCTCCCTTTTCCACTTTATCTGAATTTTGACCAAAGCTACTGTCACATTGTGACGTGCTGTGCATACCCCCACCCCTGTGCATGGAACAATGCCTGGCACAGAGAGGGTGCTAGTGAATCATTGTTGAATGATGGGTTGACTCCATGAAGTAAGACTAGGAGGACGGCATCGTTAATCCCATTTTGCAGATGAACATTCTGGTGTGTGGCCAGACTTTGGTCCCCACTGACCTCCCTCCTGTGACTGCAGGTCATCGATCACAGTGGTGCCCGCCTAGGAGAGTATGAGGATGTGTCCAAGGTAGAGAAATACGAGGTCTCACAAGAAGCCTATGACCAGAGGCAAGGTAAGGGGGTGGGGGGCACAAAGGACAGAGGGAGGCATGTTGGGGCCAGAGAAAGTGTATGTAGATGGGCCTAGGTGTTGGGGGGAAGGGGGCATGAGACAGTAGTTGAGGGTAGATGGGGCAAGGGGTGTTAAATGGGGCATGGGAGAAATGAGGGGAAGCAGGACCTGAGAAAGTGGAGAAAGATCAGGGGNGGGGAGGGGTGTGGTGGGCAGGTGGGTGTGTGGGGGGAGCTCCTGGCAGAGCATGTGGAGTAGACAGGGCAGTGGGGGGAACCAGTGAAGCCACATGAGGACAGATCAGAACGTGTGTTGGGGAAACCAGGGCTTTAAAGGCTGGATGGAAGCAACTGTGGTAAGGGATGTGGAAGCAGGGCTCAGGTAAAAGCTGGAGGCAGACATCTTCCCGTTATTTCTGGGCGGTAGGGAGGCTCCAGAGGTGCCATGTGAAGCCAGGGTTTTGGGGGCCCTTTGACACCCAGAACAGAAGTCTCTCTGAATGTTGCCTCTGCCTGAAAGACTATCTCATTAGACCAGCGCCCCCCCCGCCTCCAAAGACCACGTCTGACCCCGTCCCTCACCCACAGACTCAGTCCGCTCCTTCCTGAAGCGCAGCAAGCTAGGCCGGTACAACGAAGAAGAGAAGGCACAGCGAGAGGCCGAGGCTGCCCAGCGCCTGAGTGAGGAGAAGACCCAGGCCGGTGCCATCCCCGTGGGCAGCCGCTGTGAGGTGCAGGTGCTCGGGCAGCCCCCTCGCCGCGGCACTGTCATGTATGTAGGTATGTGGTGCACTGAGGCCGTGTGCCTCAGGGAGACCCCCACCGGCAGTGGGCCGTGGCTTCGAGTGTTCACAGCAGCGAAGTGGGAAACAGGCAAACAAGCGGGGCGTGCCGTGGTCAGAGGCGTGATGGGGAAAACATCACAGGAATGATTAGGCCTGTGATGGGGAAGCACAGGCCAGACTCATCGGGGCAGGGATGAGGGATGCTGTGCTTGTCCTTGAGAGTGATCCAGGAGGGCTTCCTGGGGGGAGGACTATCTGAAGGGAAGGGGCATTGAGCCTGGTGAAAGGAGGGGAAGAGAAGAGTATTCCACCTGGAGGGAGCAGTGAGTACAAAGGCCTTGAGGCAGAAGAGCAACTGGGGAGAGAGCGGGCAGCTGAGGGCGCGGGCAGCGCTGGACGTGTAGTTCCCTGGGGACGTTGGAGAGCAGTGTGGCTTTTTTCAGTAACAGCTTTACTGAGATTACTCTGTATGCCGTTTCACCCAACTCACCCACTTAAAGTGTACAATTGACTGTTTTTGTGTGTGTGTAGAATTGTGCAGCTATCACCGCAACTTCAGAACGTTTTCCTCATTCCAGAAAGACACCCTATAACCATTAGCAGCCACTCTCTATTTCTGAAACCCAACTCCCCAGCCTCGGTGCCCAGGCCTAGGCAGCCAGCAGTCCCTGTTCTGTCTATAGGTTGGTCACTAGTGACTGGCTTCTTTTACTTAGCATGATGATTCAGGGGTTATCCAAGTTGTAGCATGTCCATACATCGCTTCTTTTTCTTGCCAAGAAACATCGCTTTGTACAGATATACGATACCACGTTGTATTATTTATCCCTCAGCGATGGGCATTTGACTTTGAGGAGCAATACTGGTGCAGGTTTTTTGCTTATTTATTTATGTATATGAGAGCAAGAGCTGGGGTATAGGCCAGTGGTGTGGAGAGACGAGAGGACTCACCAGAGACAGAGTGGGGAACAGAACAGGCAGATCTACTGAAACACACTGCAGAGGGGAGCAGCGGGCGAGACAGGAAAGGTCTGCCTCGCCGTGTGGGTCCCCTCCCTGGCCAGGGATCGAACCCATGCTGCAGTGGCTGCGGATAGCTTCATAATGCTGAGACTTAACCCCTTGTGCCACCAGGGAGGCCCCATTTTGGGGGTTATTTTTGTGTCTGTTCTGAGGAAGTAGTCAAACTTGTCTTTCTTGCATATGATTATCAAGTTGTCCAGACTATTCTTTTCTTATTGAATTGTCCCTTCTGGTCAAACCAGAAACTGTGGTTTTTATGCTACATGGGATGAGTAGCCTTTGAGGAATTTGGGGCCAGGCAGTGGCACTGTTTCCTTTAGATTTTAACAAAGACCTCCAGGCTGGGAATGCTGAGTAGATGAGGGGGGAGCTGGGAGCAGTTGCAAGTAGGAGCAGGGAGAAGGGTGAAGGGGGCTGCTGTGTTAGTCTGGGCAGCTGGTGGCACTGGTCCTGGATGGTGGCACCAGCTTATACTCATTGGGCAGTGGGCAGGCACATACTAGAGCGAGCTGCTTCTAGAGGGTTCTCTGGGATTTCTCCCCTGGACAGGACTCACAGATTTCAAGCCTGGCTACTGGGTTGGTGTGTGCTACGATGAACCACTTGGGAAGAACGATGGCAGGTAACAAGTGCTCCAGCGCTGGCGTCTGTGTGTCTGTGCGTGCAGTGTTTGCGTCTGCGCATAAGTGCCTGACCCAGCTCGCCCACAGCAGCTCCTGGGGCGGAGCTGGTGGGGCTGGGGTGGGGTGTTCTGACCACCCCGCCCCCATCATGTCTGGCAGTGTGAATGGGAAACGCTACTTCGAGTGCCAGGCCAAGTACGGCGCCTTCGTCAAGCCGGCGGTGGTGACAGTGGGGGACTTCCCAGAGGAGGACTACGGGCTGGATGAGATGTGACGCCCAGGGAAGGGCATCCCCTGCTCCAGCCCCCGGCTCGCTCACTTCCCACCCCTCCTGATGTGCCATGGCCCTCTCACCCTTTTTTATTTTATTCACCTTTCCCTTGACTTTTAAGACTCGCACATTAAATTTACTGGAAAATGCTTGGCAGAGTCGATGATTATGGGGGGAGGTGGGAGTGACTGGGCAGGGGAGGGTGAGGGGACGCTGGGCAAAGTCGAGGGGTCAGGCCGAGGCTTTCCTCTTTAGCTGGAGGCCAGGGCCACTGTTCTTTGAACTTTATTAGTTTGTATGTTCTGCAGCTCTAACAGGGAAGCTCGCGATGAAGGTGGTTTAAACAAGGTGGAAGTTCAGTTCTCTTGTGTGTCATCTCCAGTAGTCGCCAAGAACTAAGGTGGTGACTCCGCCATGTCAGAGGCCCGTCTGCAGTCCATGTAGCTGCTGCTCTCCCATCTCCTCCTCATGCTTCCCACCTCAGCTGCTCCAGGCACTAGGGAAGGGAAGGGGAGGGGATACTCAGTAAATGTGTTCCTGTCTCTTGACCACAATTCTGTCCCTGCAAAGGAAGCTGGGAAATGTAATTTTTATTCTGGGCGGTCATCTTCCTAGTCAGATTTCAGAAGTTCCGGCACTGCAGCCGCTGAGGACAAGGCATACCGCGGTTCAGAGTCCTACCACAGGCCTGTGGCTAAGGGCCCCTCCCCGTTAGCAGTCCTGTGTGGCGTGACGCCCGAGCCTGCTGGCTGGCCTGGCTCCCACTGCTTGTCTCTGCGCGCGGTGCGCGCGGTAAAACCACACGCAGTAAATCCCTTGTTAGCGACTTGGAGAAGTCCCAGGAAGTGACAATTTGGGGGATTCTGCTTAATTGTTGCAATTACTTAATTACAACTCCTGGAGAAATTGCTGGCAGCTTGGGAGCAACCGCAGCAAGCAGAACGAGGTTGGAGTGCCTGAGAGCTGAGGGGTCCTCCGAGAGCACTGCCAGCCCGCTGTGTGTGTGCTCCGACGGCCACGGTAATGGTACACAACACACACACCTGGACGCACACCGCAGCGCACAGATTCAGACACAAGAGGCTGTGGGCAGAAACGCACAGATTCTCTTCCACAGGGGAGCCACCATACACACGGGACACCCTCAAAGATGGACGTCAAGCACCGCCAGTGCTGGCAGAGGTACACATGCATGCACGCGCACGCACACGCAAATCATCAATGTCAATCTATAAAAAGTTACAGAGAGGGGCCTCCCTGGTGGCACAAGGGGTTAAGCACTGCACTACGAACCATACAGTCACTGCAGCATGAGTTCGATCACCGGCCAGGGGGCTGACCCACATGGCGCAGCAGACCTCTCCTGCCTCCCCCGCTGCTCCCCTCAGCAGTGTGTTTCAGTCCATCTGCCTGTTCTGTTTGGGTCAGTCTGCTCCCCACTCTGTCTCTGGTGAATCCTCTCACCCATGCACACCTCTGGCCTGTACCCCAGTTCCTGTATGCATAAATAAATAAACTATTAAAAAATTACAGAGAATAAAAACCTGGTTACTTGAGCAAAGAGCTCCAGGTCTCAGGCACTTTCCACATCAGAGTTTTCAGAGTGAAGAGCCTCAGAGGGGGCATCCCCAACTGCCCAACAACCCGGGTTTGCCAGCCTAAGTTCAGCCAGCAGCATTAGCTCAGCTGATAGAGCAGCACCAAAGACCTGAAGATCCGTGCCTCCATCTGCTGAGGCCAAAGGATGGGGGCTAGAAGGTGATGACATGGTCCCCCTGGACATACTGATCACCCCAAAGCATAACCTCTGAGCTCCAAGCAAAGGTCATAGTCATTGCATGAGGATTTGGCAAACTGCAGTGGGAGATCTAACCACAAGGTGTGTTTTTGTTTTTGTTTTTGAAGGATTTATTCATGCACACAAGCACTGGGGTACAGGCCGGAGGTGCGGGGGTGGGGGGTGAGAGGATTCATCAGACAGAGTGGGTGTAGGGTTAGAGAAATCAGGTCTTTCCACCCTCCCACCACTGTGATGATGGACACCTGCGGTGCTGCGAGCATTCCAGGGTGGGCATGCGCAAGTGGGCAACAGGGGCTGGGAGGCCTGCAAGCCTCCCGGCCCCTCAGCACCCATGCCTGCCATGTACCTGGCCACCTCTACTAATAAAAGCATAAAAAGCCACCGAGGGCTCCCAGACTCTCCTTCCCTGACCCGTCTGCTAGGAACCATCCCGAACCTTGCTCCTGTACCGCCCTTTCCTGCCGCTACAGTGGGGAACAGAACAGGCAGATTAACTGAAACACACTGCTGAGGGCAGCAGCAGGTGAGACAGGAGAGGTCCGCTGTGCCATGTGGGTCACCTCCCCCACCTGCGGCAGGGATCAGACTCATATTGCGGTAGCTGTGGTTTGCTTCATAGTGAGTTGCTTAACCCATTGTGCCACAAGGAGGCCCCACAAGGAGTGTTTTAATGCCTTCCAGCCATGACCATGGAAGCAGCAGTCCCTATGAGAACATGGGGAGATACTGAAACTTCTTATGACAATGGAAGAAACCGTGTTGGTAAGTAATTTCTAAGCAGGAGACCAACAGCTGTCCCATGAAAATCAACCACAACTGGGGATTAGATACTTTACAGACGATTTGGTGTTTATGTCATGGGTCACTTGCTATAACAAGTTCTCTCCCAAAACACACACACACACACACACACACACGAGTCCAGAGCTGGGGTTGTGGTTGACTGGCAGCAACCTGGATGTAATGCCTGTGAATTTAACTCCTGAGAGCAAAGCAAACTTTGCTTGATTTCATAAATCCTTGAGATGGAACAGAATGTGCAGCAGTCCCCACATTTTTTTTTAACCCCTCCCCTCACCTACTTTATGTCACACCTGATGTGGGAAACAGCCCTTGCTTGGTTGTAGAAGACTGATAATTACCAAACATTGCTCTCTATTTAAGACAAGTATTTATGAATAAGGTTGCTGGTGAGGGAAAGCAAAATCACTACATCTGCCAGGGGGTAAGGGAAGGGATGGAAGAGGGAACATCTGACTAGGAGTGACCTGAACAAAAGCAGCTGGCTTTGTAGGCCTTTGGTGATTCATGCTGAGCTGAAACTTGATCCCTGTGCTAGACACAAACTAAATACAACATTTGTCCTGGAGCCACATCATTAAAGTTGGTTCTTGTACCAATCGCGGGATAATTCAGTAGGTCCACAGAAGTGGTAATATCTTAGTAAAGAGGAGCACACGCTGAAACTAGACAGCCTGAGTTCAAATTCCAGCTCTGTCAGTCACCAGCGCGGGGTGGGTGGGTTGGGGGGTGCTGAGCAAGAATGCCCAGTCTCTGGCTTTTAACTTTTTTTTTTTTTAAGATTTATTTATGCATATAAGAGCTGGGGTACAGGCCAGAGTCCAGAGAGGTGAGAGGATTCACCAGAGACAAAGCTGGGAACAAAACAGGCAGACTGACTAAAACACTGCTGATGGGAGCAACAGGCAAGGCAGAAGAGGTCTGCTATGCCATGTGGGTCCCCTCCCAGGCCAGGGATCGAACTTGTGCTGCAGTAACTGTGGTTTGCTTCACAGTGCGTTGCTTAACCCACTGCACCACTAGGGAGGCCCCTGGCTTTTAACTTCTTTAGGGTAGAACAATAGTGCAGGTCCCAAGTGATCGTTTCGTGTATTAAATGAGCTAGCATGTAAATCGATAAGTCAGCGCCGGGGCACACTGCTAAATGTTTGGGATTAGCTGTAGGTATAATGGTTATACGGCGCCAACACTACCATGCCCGCTTCATTTAATCCTCACAGCGGACCCTGTCCCCCATTTCTTCGTCTTTTTCTCCTCCCATCCCACCTTTCCTGGCCCACGACGGAGGTCACCCTCTTCGGTAATACTTTCCAGAGTTTCCCCAGCCACACTAACCTCCCACCCTTCCCAAATGCGGGAATTAAGCATTCAGTCGCCACGTGGCTCAGTACCCTGCGCGCGGTGCATTGTGGGGCGCGTAGTCTCGCGGGCGCGTTGGGCGGTGGCTCCCGCCTGCCACGCGAACTGCGTCTCCCAGAAAGCCGCGCGATACTCCGCGGGAAATTGTAAAGGATTCGCTGCGCCCACACCCCCAGAGGGCGGTGCTGCGCAGACGCGAGCGGCTTGTAAGAACTAGCTGAAGTTTTATCCCTGGGAAGGGGCGCTGGGGCTGAATTTCCGGCCGCCGTAGATTCGAGGGGACCCCACTTTGCAGTCCAGCGCCGACAGCCCTGCTTTACCGCCCTCCTCCTTTCCTGCGTGACAAGCGATCGCCCCACGCAGCTACTGGCCGACTTGTCTAGGCGCTCGCATTTGAAACGAAAATGTAACCTTTTCCCCTTTTTCTCTCTTCTCCGTTAACAGTTAAACCCCACCCCTCCCCTTAATGTATTAAGATAATCTATAATTAGAATAGTATAAGACTCTCCCAAGGACGTATCCCCTGGTTTGGGTAATTGTCAACGGATGCCAAATGGGATTTTCTTTAGTCATCTCCACCTCCAAATTTTTTTTTTTTAAAGCAAACCCAGACAACACAACGTTAAATCCAGAACTGCTTCTGTATATATCTTTAAAAGATGAGTTGTTTCCATCACACCTAGAAAAATTGCAAGAATTGTTTTAAAATGTAAGGTCATATTGTTTCAAGCCGCTAGATTCGGTTATGTTAGCAGTGATCCATACTTGGTGCACCTGTATTCTGTAGTTGCCTCAAACATTATCAGCGAGTTAAAACAGCCATTTTATTTTTCCTGCATGGTTGTGGATCAGGAATTTGGGAAGGGAGTGACTTGGACTCTTTCATATATTTGAGTCAGAAGTTGGCTGGAATTTGAGTCATCTCAAGGCGTAATGGGCAGATGTCCATAGTGACTCAGCAACCTAGCTGAAGTGAGACTGACTGTTGGCTGGGAGCTCAGGGGACACTAACTAGTAAATATGTTCTGGTTACCTGAGGGCTTTGCCAATGAAAGGACTGTTTTTCATAATATAAACAATCACAATGCCTGCACAGGGGCTGGCATATCATAGTTATTTGCCTATCCATCCACTCATTCATTCACTCATTCATTCAACAGATATTTATTGAGATCCTGTCATGTGCCAGGCACCTTTCTGGGTCTGACAGTGATCAAAGCAGACAAAATCCCTATCTTCTTGAACATCACATAATTTAGATTGTGGCATTAGTGTAAGAATAATTTGCTGGATATGTAACAGAGTGTTGACCAGACTAGAGAATATAGACATTTATGAAAGGATAGAAGCATTGTATCATACCAACTGGATTGGTTTCTTATCCATTTAAGGGAAACTATCAAAATTTGGAGTCACTTCGTACATGATATATCAAAATATTAATTCTGGTTTTTTCCATCTCACTTTTAAGAGGAGATGAGGGCAGAGAAGGAAAGGACAAATCACTAAGGACTTAGTGGCCAGGGTGAAATCTTTGACTTTCACTTGGTGTGAGGGGCAGCCAAGGGTGGGCTCAGCCAGGAGGGCCCTGATCTAACTCAGGGGTTCACAGGCTCCCTCTGAGCACGTTTGGGGAACAGACTATTGGGGTGGGCATTGGAGAAGGGAGACCAGGGAGGAGGCTGCTGAGATGGTCCAGGAGAAGGAAGGCTGGGTCAGGCTGGGGACAATGGAGGGGAAAAAGTTCAGATTCTGTTGGTGGATTACTTGGTTTGCTGACAGGGTGGAGTGGGTATGAAAGAGTCAAGAATGACCCTGGGGTGTTTGGTCACAGTCACTGGAAAGACAGATGTCATTAACGTAGATGGGAAAGGCTAGGAGGGTACAGGTTTGGGAGGAAAATGAGCTTAGTTACAGATGTGAGACTTGAGACATCTCTAAGACCCCATGGAGAGGGTGAGTAGGATCTAGGAGATATCTGGACTAAAGACAGAAAGTTGGGTGTTATTAACCTAATGATAGCATTAAAGCCACACCTATGGGGAGTTCCTCTATGGCCTGAGTGACAGAGACCAACGCCTAAGACTTGGAGCTGGCCAGGGTTGAGTTCAAGGAGACAATGTGACAATATGTAATATGATTGTAATTGGAAGTAAAACAAGTTACAGTTACAAGTATGTAACTGAAAGCCTCACCTAGTCTCAGTGGGGGTGGAGACAAGAAGGACTTCCTAGAGGAGGTGACTCCTGAGCTGACACCCAGGGCATCACTGCTACAAAACCAGGGGGGAAAAATGGCAGGTGTTCCAGGTAGACATAAACCCCAAAAAAGGGCAGCAAACAGAAGTTGCTCAGCTTGGCAGGAAGGGGTGTGGTGACAAGGGAATCCAGATTAGTCATCGTTAAAGGTTTGGGCATTAGCCATGCCCAGGTTCATACATGGTTCTGCCACCCTCTGTGGCCTCAGGCAAGTGACCCCACCTTCCATTTTCTCTCCTGTTAGTTCCTGCCTTATAGGCCTGTGTCCCAGTTGCCTTGGCCTGGCCCCAGTAAGTGCTCAGAAAGCATAACTGTGACTGTGACTTTATCTTTTGTGACCTTGTAACCTATTTATATTTATCACTTAATTCTGATTAGGTGACTTGTAAGGGGGGGCTATAAGAGCCCTTATTTCCACTTTACAGGTTAGAAAATTATTGCTCAGAGGTTCCAAGTCCCTGTTTTGGAGCCCCACAGTTAGGAAAAATCCTCCAAACGGGAAGAAAAGTCGACACTTTGGGCCTGTCCAGGAGAAACCATTCTGGTGAGTCTCGCAGGAGATAGAGTTCGCCCCCCCAAGTTTGATCGTCGCTGCAGGGTCCCCAGAAAACTATTCTAGCTTTACTACAACGCAGATTCCTGCGCTTGTCTCCGGACTGCGGACCAAGCAAAGCTCGGGTTTTCAGACACTGTCGCGACAGGACCAGGGTAGGGACCGAGGGCTGAGAGTCTCTTCGTGCAATACGAAAACCCGCATCCATGGCTTGGCTTTAAGGCGAAACTTCCTACCGTCGGGCATGGCGACGGTCCGGGTCACACGCTTGATCTCTTCCCCAAGTGCCTCCGCCGTGCAGAAGGCTGGGGGAAGACCTGAGGCCTATTCTGTCGGAGCGTCGTTAGAATGGAGGGTGCACTAAACGCACCCCTTAGGAAAGGTTGGGCAGCGCGCGCAGACTCAACTCACTGCCGGCGCTAGGACCGCGCGGAAACTGGCCCTGCCCCCGCACGGAGACACCGGGGTGGCCGGGCCTGAGTCACACACCCCGCCCTGCAGACCCGGACGCAGCCGGAGGCCCTGGAGCAGCAGTCGGAGGCCGGGGAGCAGCACCCACCCGCGGAGTGAAGGACGTGAGTGACGCGGGGAGCGCGGGGTATGGACGCCCCCTGGGCCCCGTACTCCTGGCCCTGGCGGCCTCAGACCCGGCGAGACCCCAAAGCCTTGGCCTCAGAGATTCCCCAGACTTAGAATCTTAGGCTCCAGTCCCCGAACCTGTCCAACCCCCAGTATCCCGCCCCGGAAACTCCACCCTCCAGCTCTTAAAAATATGAGCCCATGGATTTGGGGAGTACCCCATAAATTCTACCCTGGAGGGGGCTCTAGAACCACAACCCTAAATCCACACTCCTAACTGCAGTGGGGGACCCCGTTATCCCGGGCCCGGGCTCACTCTCACGGACTTAACCCGAGCCCACACCCACGGCTGTGACACCGAAGCCCTGCAGCCGGGAGCACCTAAGCCTTCACCTCCGCATTCTCGATGTCCAAAGCCCTGCCCGAGGCTTCCAGACGGAGACCCCTGATCCGCACCCCCTCTCCACCCCCATCCACCAGTGCCCCTAAGTCCAGTTCTGCAGCTCTGGGTCTAGACTCGAGCGTCCACTCAAGGGTGCCTCCCATCAACTCGGGGTCTCCATTTTTAGAAGCCCACCAGACCTGGACCCCACCTATGCTTGTGTACGTAGACTCGACCCAGAGTCGTCCCCCCGGCCTGACACTTCAGGCCCGGCCTGACTCTAAACCTGACGGATCCTCCCGCCTCCCGCCCACCCGTCCCCCAACTCCCCTCCACTGCGGGCCCAGACTCCATCCCGAATGGAACCTCCAACCTCAGCCGGAGGATCGGCCCCCGCCTGGAGGCCTCATATTGCTCCCCCACATCCCCGCTGACAGATGCGTATTTTCTGGCGGGAGGGAGTGGGCTGAAGGGCAAGGCGGCCACCCGACCCCTCTCTCCCCCTCAGGAATCCTGAGTGGCAGCCATGTTCCTGGTTAACTCCTTCCTGAAGGGTGGGGGCGGCGGCGGCGGCGGCGGCGGGGGAGGCGGGGGCTTTGGGAACATGCTCGGAGGCCTGATCAGCGGAGCCGGCGGCGGCGGCGGCGGCGGCGGGGGAGGCGGAGGCCTGGGCAATGTGATCGGAGGCCTGATCGGTGGCGGCGGCGGCGGCGGCGGCGGCGGCGGCGGCGGCGGCGGTGGCGGTGGAGGCGGAACTGCCATGCGCATCCTTGGAGGGGTCATCAGCGCCATCAGGTAAGGCGGGGCCCGAGGTAGGGGCGGGGCCCTCGGTGGGGGCGGGCCCTAGGTGGGGGCGGGGCCCTCGGTGGGGGCGGGGCCCTCGGGGCGGGGCCCGAGGTGGAGGCTTGCCCCTCAAGAATAGAATAGGGTTACCAGGAGACTGACCTGGACCCCTAATTAGGCTGGGGCGGGGCTTGGCTTGGGCGTGGTCCGACTGTTAAAGGGGAGCCATCTGGTGGGACCTAGCGGGCTTGGGGAGGTGGGGCTTAATGCGACGGGGCGCGGCCTACTTCCCCTAACCTCGAGGAGGACGTTAAGCGGGCGGAGCCAGTGAGGCCAGGTGTCACTTCTTGTGGGGCAAAGCAGGGGTAATGGGAGCGACATGCTGTCCTAGGTGGGTCAATGGGAGGAGCCCAGAAGAGTTCAAGGCCTAAGAGATGGGCAAATTAAAAGAGAAGGGACTGACCAGACTCAAACAGAGAACTGTCCTGGCTGAGGCAGAGCTCTTGGTCGTGTCCAGGAACCTAGCGTTACCTTTGGCCACCGGGTCGTGATCCCTGACCGGGCAGGTCTAATGCAGCTGGCGTGGGGACGTGGGGAAGACACGGGCCGTGGTGACAGTTCGTAGAGTGACGAGACCTGAGGAAGGTGGGACCCTGGGAAGCTCAGCAGAGCTTCTGTGAAGCCAGCCCTCGTAGGCGCTGGGCCTATAGAGGAATCTGCCATTAGGTGGATGTGCCTGGCAGGAGCGGAGCTTGCTGTGGGGTGGGCCTTCAGCTTTCATTACCTATGTTTATCCCTTACCAAGGACAGGGAGGGAATAGGCAAGGAGGGTGGCAGTCTGGGGCTTGGGGGATTGGAGTGGGGGGCTTGGCTTCGCCCGTTGGAGGCCCCGCCCCCTGGGCCTAACTCCCTTGTTTCCTTTCAGTGAGGCAGCTGCGCAGTACAACCCCGAGCCCCCGGTAAGCGGAGTTCCACAGCGGAGATTACTCTTCTCGGTCAGAGGCCGTCCTTCTCCCTTTGAAGAAATCCCACTCTTTGTCCTCTTAAGAAGTTCTTCTCATTAAGCCTGTCCCTTACCCGTCTTCAGACTTACCTTTGGGTCTTGGTTATACCCCTAACCTGATCGCTGACTTTTCACTTCTTTGATCACCCCCGCCCACTCACTTTCCCACCTAGGACTGTCTTGTCCAGGGTACTCCCTTCCCCTCCCGGCTCTGAGATCTCCTCCCTCTGCAGCCCCCACGCACCCATTATGCCAACATTGAGGCCAATGAGAGTGAGGAGGTCCGGCAGTTCCGGCGACTCTTTGCCCAGCTGGCTGGAGATGTAAGTAACCCAGTGCCCCCAGACCTGTCCTGGTCCTCCCACGCTTCCCCTGGGCTGCTCTCACACACACTCCAACATGGCGGTCCAGAAGTTCCTGGCCCCCTCGCGACATGCTCAGATCCCTTCAAGTCACCCTGAGCCACCTAACTTCTCCCCTCAGGACATGGAGGTCAGTGCCACAGAGCTCATGAACATACTCAACAAGGTCGTGACGCGACGTGAGTGACCGGGGTCAACACACTGGGTGGGTTTAGAGGCATGGGGGCTGCGGTGGCAGTGACCTTTGGCCTCTGAACTTCAACCTGTCCCTCACAGACCCTGATCTGAAGACCGATGGCTTTGGCATTGACACGTGCCGCAGCATGGTGGCTGTGATGGATGTATCCTTGGGGGCAGTCTGGGGGGCCTTGGATGAAGAGGGGATTTTTTTGTTGTTGTTGTTAAAGATTTATTTATTTGTACATATAAGAGCTGGGGTACAGGCCAGAGGCAGAGGGTGAGAGAATTAACCAGACAGAGTAGGGAGCAGAATACGCAGACCCACTGAAGTACACTGCTGAGGGGAGCAGTGGGCGAGGCAGGAGAGGTCTGCTGCACCATGTAGGTCCCCTCCCTGGCCAGAGGCAGGAATTAAACTCATGTTGCATTGGCTGCACTTCACAGTGCGTTGCTCAACCTACTGCACCACCAGGGAGGCCCAAAGAGGGGATTTTCTAAGAGCATGAGTGGGGTGGCTGGGTAAAGCTTTCATACCCACATGTGGCCATAAATAATATCACCTTTCCCAGCTGACATTCATATTCACAGCCATGCTGTCAGACAGGTATAACTCTTACACTCCATTTTATTGATTTTCTTGCATCATTGTTCATTTTTGTACAGGTATTGGTTTCTCCCCTCAGGTATAGTCCCCATAGCTCTCCCGCCACCACATCACCCATGAACCATCCCCATATTGCCCATGTTCTTTCCTCCCCTGATTGGCCCCTCCTCCCTTCCCTTGCTGGGTGCCTCAGCTCTACAGTCAGCTTGCTAGTTTTGTCTTTTTCTTCACCTTTTGTTTGGTTTCTCTGTATTTCCCATATAAGTGAAACCATCCAATATTTGTCTTTCTTCTGGCTTGTTTCTGCTTAGCATAATCCCTTCCAGCTTCATCTGTGTGGCTGCAAATGGCATCAGTTTGTCTTTTTTGGTCTCTGAGTTATATTCCATCATTATTACATTCCATTTTATAGGTGACAAAAACAAGACTCAGAGAGAAGCAATCTAAGTTAACAATAAAGGGTAGAAATTTGGACTTGGTCTCTGGGGCTTGAGAACCCAAACTTATAACAGCCATAGGTATCCCCCCACTTATACATATGGGGACACACCTGTGTACATGACGCGATGTGGAGGCGTGCATAGGAACACGTGATTTGCACATGGGCCAGTCATTAGCTGATCTGGGCTACATACACCCTAAACACAATGCAGATACATACATGTCACAGGATCACATACATGTGTTCTATAGCGTGAAACAATCCTGGCTCTGCCCCTCAGCAAGATTGGTGGGCTTCCTGTGCCTCCATTATCTAAAATGGGGTGAATTTTGGGCCTCCCTACTGATGCAGGTGGTTAAGTCTCAGTACTATCAAGCTATCGCCAGCCACTGCAGCACGCATTCGATCCCCGGCCAGGGTGGGGACCCACGTGGCGCAGCAGACCTCTCCTGCCTCGCCTGCTGCTCCCCTCAGCAGTGTGTTTCAGTCGCTCTGCCTGTTCTGCTCTCTGCTCTGTCCCTGGTGAATCCTCTTAGTCCCTGCACCTCTGGCCTGCACCCCAGTTCTTGTCTGCATAAATAAATAAAAGTAAAATCTTTAAAAATAAAGTGGGGTGAATTTTGGTGATGATGCCAAATTGGAGCTACAGGCACAGGTTTGCCCGGCACATAGTAAGTGATCGGATGCTTTGACTTTAATATGATCTTAGACAGATCTTTTTCAGCTTTGAATCTGTTCCATTTTCTGTGATAGGGAACACTCCCATAGGGCTGGTGTCTTGAGGAATTAGCAGCTATGCTCAGGTGAGGAATTTGTAGTGTTTGGAAGTTCGGTATAATTCCCGATGGTTTACAGGGAGTCCTTATTTAGAAGAATAAACCATGTAGAACAAGTTAAAGTTGCTCCACTGGGATGGGATAGGAGTGGGGTTTAGCCCAGGTCCCCCCACTGGGTTCATCCATCACACTGTTCTTAACACCCTCCTACCAGAGTGATACCACAGGCAAGCTGGGCTTTGAGGAGTTCAAGTACTTGTGGAACAACATCAAAAAGTGGCAGGTAGGTGTTGACTTTAGAACTCCCAGCATGAAGGCTTCCAAGCCGTGGATTTGCCAAGCTAACAATGTTCCATCAAACCCTGGCTTCTCTGTCCCCACAGGCCATATACAAACAGTTTGATATGGACCGTTCAGGGACCATCAACAGCAGTGAACTCCCAGGAGCCTTTGAGGCAGCAGGTGCGGCTGGCAGGAACATAAGGGTGCTGGGGATGAGACTGCCCTCCCTGAGCTGTCTGAATCTGTTCCCGGGGCTGAGAGTGCTTTGGGCACTGTGGCCCCCACCCCTGAAGGACTAAACTATCCTAGGGTTCCACCTGAATGAGCATCTCTACAACATGATCATCCGCCGCTACTCAGATGAAGCAGGGAACATGGATTTTGACAACTTCATCAGCTGCCTGGTCAGGCTGGACGCCATGTTCCGTGAGTGACCCCACAGCTCCCTTCCTGGGTGGGGATTCGTTCATCTTCTCTTGACCAGGTTCGCCTCTAAAACTGACTCTAAAGTGGGTGATGGTAGGTGCACATCAGTGAGAAAAACAATTCTAGTCTCTGCCCTGCCGATGCCCACAATGCAGTGCAGGACAGTTGAGAATGGCTCCTGCCAGCAGTGGTCACAGCACCGGCAGAGGGGAAGCTCCGGGCAGAGGGGCTTGGTTGGTGGGCGGAAGCGCACAGGGTTATTTGAACCGACAGGCTCCTGACGCAACTAAGGGTTACAGAGGGCTTCGTGGGGCAGGACACCCGAGCTAAGACCAGGAGGATGAGGAAATGTGACCCCAGTGAGAGCGCACAAGGGGGACAGCCTGTGCCGAGGCCTGGAAGGGAAGACGGCGTGTGTGGTGTTCTTTGTAGGACCCACTTTAGGGTATGGATGAGGGGGTGGGATGGGGAGACATAGGGTGGGTGGGTCAATATAGCTGGATTATGAAGGCTCCTGTGAGTATTAACACACTGAATTCTTTTTTTTTTAAAGATTTATTTATTTATGCGTACAAGCACTGGGGTACAGGCCAGAGGTGTGGGGGGGTGAGAGGATTCACCACAGAGAGTGGGGAGCA
>JAGFMF010011389.1:3494359-3507016 GCA_019455555.1 Galemys pyrenaicus
ACCATGTGGGTCCCCTCCCTGGCCGGCAGCAGGGATCGAACTCGTGCTGCAGTGGCTGCGGTCTGCTTCATAGTGCGCTGCTTAACCCACTGCGCCACCGGGGAGGCCCCTAACACACTGAATTCTTAAGATGCCCTTAAGAAGTGGGAATTAATGTCCTTATTCTAAGGAGAGGAACGTAGGATTCAAGGAGGCAAACTGCTTGCTCACAGCCTCTCAGGAAGTTGCAAAGTCAGAATTTGAACGCAGTTATTTTTTTTTAAGATTTATTTATTTATGCATACAAGAACTGGGGTGCAGGCCAGAGATGTGGGGAGTGAAAGCATTCACCAGAGACAGAGTGGGGAACAGAGCTGGCAGATCAACTGAAATACACTGCTGAGGGGAGCAGCAGGCGAGGCAGGAGAGGTCTGCTGCGCTGTGTGGGTCTCCTCCCTGGCCGGGGGTGCTGCAGTGGCTGCGGTTTGCTTCATAGTGTGGTGCTTAACCCACTGCACCACCAGGGAGGCCCCTGGACTCAGATCTTTTAGATAATTGAATGCAAGAAGGCAGGAGCAACAGGCATAGTCAAGCCATGGAGGACTCTGAATGTCAAGTTCAAGGGAACTCAACCTGAGCTGAGAACCACTGCCCATTCTAGGCAGGGAGGGCCAAGGCCAGATGGCCTGCTCTCTGGAGAACCCAAGCAGGATACTGCATCGAGAGGTGGGTAGAAGGGGGCAGGTGGAGTGGACAGAAACAGGGTCGGCAAGACCAAAAGCCACCTGGGCAGAGCACAGTAAGTGGCCGTTGGAATCGCGGGCAAGAGCGCCCGTGGTCACCACAGCGGATGCAGTGTCGGGGCAGCGTGTGTGGGCACCTAAGGGTGGTGAGAGAGCAAGCAGAGGCAGCGTGGGCATCTGTTTGCCTGGGTGTAGATGATAGGGGCCATGGAGCTGAGCTTTGGGGCAGGAGTGGGGCCGGAAGTGGAGCCTCCACTTCTGGAGGGGGAGAGTGGTGTGTGAAGGGGTGTGGGGGTGTGTGTCTGAGGTTGAGCAGGGAGATGGGTGGGGTGCAAAGTATACAGAGGCAGGTAACAGCCAGGCTGCCGATCTCAGTTCCTTTACTTCCTTGCTGTGTGACCTGGCGCATGTCACTTAACTTCTCTGTGCTTTGTTTCAGAATGACACAATCTTATAGAATTGGGTTAAATGCTCTAACACATATAAAGTACTTCATAAAGTGCTAGCTACGGTTTCCCTTCTATTAGTATAACATTTTTATCCTAAAAAACATTCCCCTCAGCCCTTCCCCTTCTCTTCCAGGTGCCTTCAAATCTCTTGACAAAGATGGCACTGGACAAATACAGGTGAACATCCAGGAGGTAAGAACGCCCTAGCAGGGGCCCCTTCACCTTGTCTACCTGTACTAGCTCTGAGCTCTCAGATTTCCCAGAAACCCCTGGGTGAGGGCAGAGAAGGGGGGCTGGTATTCACAGTTTCCCCGCATCTCACTCTCTGTGCCTCCCTCTCCCCAGTGGCTGCAGCTGACTATGTATTCCTGAATGGGATTTCCAGAACTGCCCCTTCATCGCCTCACTACAGGAGTCACCTTTGACCCTTTGGACTCCCAGGGCTCATCCTGTCTACAGTCACGTTTTCATGGGTTCTGCCGACCCACAGGCCTTTACGTTCTCCCAGCCCCTGGCACCAGCTTCTCAGTCAACAGCCAGGGCCCAACACGCCCCAACATGCCCTGGCCCACGTTACCCCAGCTCTGACACTTTAATGTCAGAGGATCACCCAGTTCCTAACACACCCGTCTCACACTCACCCCGTGACCTCTCCCGTGCACCTGTGCCAAGCCCCACACGCCCCAAGCGCCCTTTTCTCAGTCCTGGGAGGTTCACTGCAATCTCTACACACCCTGGCACACCCATCACTTACACCCACGCAGCCCAACTCCAGGCCATAACAGGCCTGAGTGCCCCAGTGCCTTTGTATTCTGATCCTAGCCTGCCAGATCTAGGCAGAAATAAATACATCCGGTTGCTGCTCTCTCTGACATCTGCCTCGTGTTCTGAGAGTTGAGGGTCCTGGGAGGTGGGGGTGAGATGCTTTTATCTCCATGTCTGTCCCCAGGGCTAGATCTGTGTCCTGGTCCTTTCTGTGTCCTTTCATACCACAGCTGAATTAGAGCCTCGTTCTTGCTGAGACCCCTCGTAGATCCTGTGGAAGCTGAGACTGGGACCCAGAAGCCCGGCAATCTCTGCTTCTGTTGCAAGAGCCGGGTTGGTGGGAGGTCCCAGTTCTACTCCTGCCTCTGTCCCCCAGAGCCACGTCTGCCTCTCGGCTTGTTCTTGAACGAGTCTGTTTTTGTTGTGCCACTGACTATGGTCAGCATTTTCCTTTCCATCCTCCGGCCGCTGTAGGGAGAGGGCAACCATCTAGAATACAGAGCCCCTGTTCACTTGGGGACACTCCCCGAAGCCCCTGGGCCCTGAGGGGCAACCTAGGGGTGCCACTTGAGGTCCCCAGCCTTTCTGAGAGAGCCAAGCAGCAGAACGTCCAGGAGCACCCTGGTCTAGCATGAGCGGCTCGGCCAGGCAACGGGTAGCCCACGTGCACCTGTGCACACTGCAGCGACCCCCAGGTGGTGGGAGGGTGAACTGGGGGCATATACACACACAGACACGGAGCCAGAGGTAGGCTGGGCTCCCTAAGAAGCCAGCACATTTATTGACGCTTGTTCAAGGCCCTCAGGTCCTGCAGGTTTCTTGGGCTCATTTCTGGTGGGGGAAAGAGGCCCAGCCAAGGCAGTACAGGCTGTAGGCGGTGCCTAGGGAGGGAGTGTGGGGGGTACAGAATGAGATGCTAACTTCCCTGAACTCCACCTACAGATTCCCACAATCACCAGACTGGACCCCAGCCCCAGTGCAGGCTCCAGCACCCTTCCCACAGCGCACCTGTGGTGGGGAGTCCCTGCTTCTCGATCCAGGCCAGGTTGGAAGATTTCTCTCCACCTCCTGCGTGGCTCCCAGGCCCAGCCCAGCCCAGCCCAGCCCTCCATCCTGGGACAGAAGCCCTCAGTGCTCCTTTACTGTATGGGAGCCAGGGCTCCAGAAGCTTCCCCAGACTCCAGCCCAGATTCCACTTAGTTCGCTGCTATTCAGTGGTCTCCGTAAACCCGAGCCTGAACCAGGCCCCTTCTCCCTCAAGACAGAGCCCAGCCTCCTGCCACTGGGGCGGAGCCTGTCCGCCACTCCCCCTCACTCCTGCCTCTCACCTCCCGTAACCAGCGCCATAGTCAGTCGGTACAGGAGATTGTCGGCTCCCCCGCCCTTCAAGTGCACTGGAAGGTCATTGTCCGCCTAGGTGTTGGGAACATCAGATGAGAAACGGGCGCCCCGGCTGCGGGGTCGAGGGTACTCCCCGCCTCCCCCAGCTCTGCTACCTGGGATCCTCCCCCGCCCCGCCCCGCCCCGCCCCGCCCCGCCTACCTGGAAGAGTTTCTGTTTCTCTGCCACTCTGTTCGCCATGTGGGTGCGAGCGGTCGAGCTGAAGGCACGAAACAGTGCCTGGGAGATCTGGGGGGAGAGGGAGGGTGGGTATTGGGGGGCACCTGGAGGGGCATCCCAAGTGGGATCGTGTGTGCTCGTGGGCGCGCGTGCGCGCGTCTGGCAAAAGGGGGTCGGGCTCTCCGAGGCTGACAGGGGGGTGGTCCTCCCCGCCCAGGCGTCTCGAAGGTAATGTCGGAATTGACAGCACGGGTCGGGGAGGAGGGTCCTATCCCCAAAGACCCAGAAGGGGCCCCGCGCCCGGCGGGTCCGGCTTGGAGGTTGCCGGGCCGTCTAGAAGGGAAGCGGACCCGGAAGCGGACTCCTGCCCCGCGCGTCGAGTCCGCAGGTTTTCGAAGGGAGGGTTTCCGGGACTAACGGGACGAGCCAGGTCCCGGGGGTGCCGGGGCTGGATCGCGAATGCCTAGGGGCTCCCCGGGGAAGAGATGGGGTGTTAAGTTCCCAGTGCCTAGGTTCTGAGGTGCTCAGGGAGCCCTGGCAAAAGCGAAGCAGTTAAGCCCGAGGCTCTGGGCCGTGCTAGGAACCCCAGGCTGCCACGGAGGGCGTCCTGAAGCCCAGAAGGCTCACGTTCCAAGCCCCAGGTCCCGGGATGTTCAGGGGGAGAGCATGTCGTATTGGGGCGAGGACTTCCGGGATGGGAACCCCGGCCCGGCCCGTGGGGGGCCCTCACCCGCTGGACCCTCATTCTGCGTCCTCCTCTTCTGCCGGAGTCACCTGCCCTCTCCGTCCAAGGACAGGCAGTGACCTGCCCAACCCGGGAACCCCTGGCCCCGCCCCGGACGCGCGCGTCCCGGACTGGGTGGGGGCCCCGGCGAGTCCCGCCCCCTGATAAGTATTCGCCCAACCCGCGCGCGTGGAACCTGGTGCGAAAAAGCAAGTGGTTGGAGAAGCCATCTGTTACTCATATAGGAAATTCTATTGGTCCAAGTGAGAGGAAGGCGGTACCACCGAGATGCGTATTGAGGAGCGAGGCCCGCCTGAGAAAACTGGGGTTCCAGGCCTCTCTGCTGTCTCCACAGGCTGAGTGATTGCTGCTGAGCCTCAGATTCTGTGTCTGTAACGGGTAGGCTAAGTCAAGATCTTCCTGGAGGTTTGTAGAGAGCTTTGTATTAGCTAATATGAGAGCATAAATGAACTAACAGTTAATGCGGTTTTTGGGGGGTTCTTTTGTTTTTACTATTTTCTAGCGGTAAGGTTCATGCAGCAGATATTTTTATAATTGAATTTTGTTTTATTCTAGTAAATTTCAAACATCAAGAGCAGCAGAAAGGTATCCTGGACCCATTACTTGCTTCAAGAGTTATCACCATTATTGTGTTTTTCAAGGATCTCCTTAACTAAAAAAAAAAAAAAAAAAAGAAGTTATTTTAAAGCAAATCACAACACATATTTAAATATGTGGGGTTTTTTTTCTTTGTTTAAAGATTTATTTAGGGCCTCCCTGGTGGCGCAGTGGGTTAAGCAACGCACTATGAAGCAAGCCGCAGCCACTGTAACACGAGTTCGATCCCTGCTGCCGGCCAGGGAGGGGACCCACATGGTGCAGCAGACCTCTCCTGCTGTGCCCGCTGGTCCCCTCAGCAGTGTACTTCTGTTGATCTGCCTGTTCTGCAACCAGCTCTCTGTAGTGAATCCTCTCACCCCCCCCCACACCTCTGGCCTGTACCCCAGTGCTTGTATGCATAAATAAATAAATCTTAAAAAAATAAAAATAAAGATTTATTTATTGATGCATAGAAGCACTGGGGTACAGGCCAGAGTCCAGGGCGGTGAGAGGATTCACCAGAGACAGAGTGGGGAGCAGAACAGGCAGACTGACTGAAACACACTGCTGAGGGGAGCAACGGGCAAGGCAGGAGATGTCTGCCTCACCATGTGGGTCCTCTCCCTGGCCAGCAGCAGGGATGGAACTCGTGCTGCAGTGGCTGCGGTCTGCTTCATAGTGCGTTGCTTCACCCACTGCGCCACCAGGGAGGCTCGACAATGGTGAATTTTAAATAAGGTCGGTGGATCTGTCAATAACATCAGTGTTAATTTCCTGATTTTGATGATTTTACTGTAGTTAAATATCACAAGGTCCTTCCTTTTAGGAAATCCATGCTGCAATATTGCAGCATGAAAGGATGTCTTATCTATAACTTCTCCTAAAATGTTTCAGAAAAAAAACATATATATGTGCAGCCAGCATTGAGTATAGTTACCCTAAAAGCTCTAGCAACCAGTGATGACACTGACCTAGTCTTAAGACATTTTAGCAGCCTTTTATTTTTTTTTTTTAAGATTTATTTATTTATGCATACAAGTACTGGGGTACAGGCCAGAGGTGTGGGGGGGGGTGGTGAGAGGATTCACCACAGAAAGCGGGGACAGAACAGGCAGATCAACCAAAGCACACTGCTGAGGGGAGCAGCGGGGATAGCAGGAGAGGTCTGCTGTGCCATGTGGGTCCCCTCCCTGGCTGGCAGCAGGGATCAAACTCGTGCTGCAGTGGCTGCGGTCTGCTTCACAGTGCCTTGCTTAACCCACTGCGCCACCAGGGAGGCCCTTAACAACCTTTTAAAATGGTTTTTATAATTTGTTAAATTCCCTTAACACTTACAAACTATGCTTGTTATTTTAATACGTTAGAGTGCTTTATTTAAGAGCCACTATAGACTAACCATGGAATCCTTCTTCAATAATTAACAATAAGTTTTAGGAATCTAAAATTTTAACCTTATAAATGTGCCCTTATAGTCTATCAATTGTTCTAATAATGAACATAAAGAGTAAGATGTCAAAAAAAGTAAATCACAGCTGCTAACTGGATTTCACATTTTTTTAAAGATTTATTTATTTATGCATACAAAAACAGGGGTATAGGCCAGAGGTAAGGGGAGGGGTGTGTGTGTGTGTGTGTGTGAGAGAGAGAGAGAGAGAGGATTCATTGGAGACAGAGGGTGAACAGAACAGGCAGATCGACTGAAACACACTGCTGAGGGGAGCAGCAGGTGAGACAGGAGAGGTCTGCTGTGCCATGTGGGTCCCCTCCCTGGCTAGCGATGGAACTGGTGCTGCAATGGCTGTGGATGCTTCATAGTGCAGTGCTTAACTCCCTGTGCCACCAAGGAGGCCCTAGATTCCATATTTTATTTACTTTTTTAAAGATTTATTTATTCATGCATACTGGGATACAGATCAGAGTCACGGGAGGTGAGAGGATTCACCGGAGACAGAGCAGGGAGTGGAATAGGTAGATCGACTGAAATACACTGCAGAGGGGAGCAGCAGGTGAGGCAGAAAAGGTCTGCTGTGCCATGTGGGTCACCTCCCTGATCAGGGATCGAACTCGCACTGCTGTGCCGCGGATGCTTCACAGTTGGTGCTCAACCTGCTGCACCACCAGAGAGACCCTTATTTACTTATTTAATACTTTTTATTCAATCCAATCTGGTCCCTTTTGTTGATTTCACATTTTAAATCAGAATTACAATGTTCAAATGTTATTTGACTAGGCCAGTTTATCTTAAGTACTACAAATATTTAAAATATTAAATGTTATTCCCATGAAGGAAGTTAATACCACAATTTTGACTACCTCCAATATTTCTTAAAAAAAAAAAAGATTTATTTATGTATGCATACAAGAGCTGGAGTGCAGACGAGAGGTGTGGGGCGGAGGGTGGGACGTGAGAGGAGTCACCAGAGACAGAGTGGGGAGCAGAACAGGTGGATCTACTGAAATACACTGCTGAGGGGAGCAGTGGGTGAGGCAGGAGCGGTCTGCTGCGCCATGTGGGTCCCCTCCCTGGCGGGGGATCGAATTCATGTTGCAGTGGCCACCAAGGAGGCCCCAACCTGTAGTGTTTTCTATTATCTCAGTCACTTATATTCTTTGCCTGCTCCTTGAAGAGCAGGATAATTTTCCTTGTTGAAACAAATATTTTTTATTTGATCTCTCTTGGTTCACTGTGATTTCATACAGTTGGTGCTGCCTAAATTAAACTTGCATACAAAATGGTTCTGCTGCATAGCAACTGTCTTTGCTTTTTATCATATTCCCACCTCCACACTAAGTTCTTTATTCTGGAAAACACTGTAGCTGCTCTATTTATCTATCTGTTGACTTTAGACAGACATCTTCAGCATCTGGTATGTGGGTGGACTTGATAAATATTTGTTGAAGGAAATATAATATAATTCAAATGTTCTCTAGCTTGGTTAGACCCATCCCCGTCCTGAAACCAGGCTTCAGTGCTTCACAGAGCTTCTTGTAGGTTTATCTGGGCAAACCCCAGGGTGGTGATGGCAGGAGAAAACACCTGTGAGCCAGGAGGTCCCTGGTGCTTGCTCCACTGTCCCACCAGACCCTGCAAACACAGATTCTTTTTTTTTTTAAAGATTTATTTATTTATGCGTACAAGCACTGGGGTACAGGCCAGAGGTGTGGGGGGGGTGAGAGGATTCACCACAGAGAGCGGGGAGCAGAACAGGCAGACCAACGGAAGTACACCGCTGAGGGGAGCAGCAGGCACAGCAGGAGAGGTCTGCTGCGCCATGTGGGTCCCCTCTCTGGCCGGCAGCAGGGATTGAACTCGTGCTGCAGTGGCTGCGGTCTGCTTCACAGTGTGTTGCTTAACCCACTGCGCCACCGGGGAGGCCCCAAACACAGATTCTAAGATAACATTGTTATGAATTTCAAGATGGCAAATGCAGAGCACTTAGAACTGATTCTGTCAACTTGCAGGGCAGAAGGGCTCAAACTTAGAATCAGGAGCCCGCTAGGGCTATAAGCTGTGCTGCCCTGTATTACTGTGAGGACTTCATTCTTTTTTAATCCAACAAGGTGCCAAAATACTGAGATTTGGAGCCTCCCCTGTGGCCTAGAGGTTAGTCTCAGCACTATCATCACTACGGCCTTAGTTCGATCCTCGGCCAGGGACGTGACCCACGTGGCGCTGCAGACCTCTCCTGTCTTGCCTGCTGTTCCCTCGGCAGTGTGTTTCAGTCAGTCTGCCTGTTCTGCTCCCCGCTCTGTCTCTGGTGACTCCTCTTATTCCAAACTCTGGCCTATATCCCAGTACTTCTATACAAAAACAAACCAACAAAAAAACAGACTTGAAGAGCACAGAACTACGTACCAGCTAACCTTAATATATATACCCTTTTGAAAAAAGATTTCCTTATTTATGCGTACAAGAACTGGGGTACAAGCCAGAGGCATGGGGGGTGTGCTTTTTCACCAGAGACAGAGTGGGGAGCAGAACAGGCAGATGGACTGAAACACACTGCTGAGGAGAGAGGTCTGCTGCGCCATGTGGATCCCCTCCCTGGCTTGAGGCAGGGATCGAACGCGTGCTGCAGTGGCTGTGGTTTGCTTCATAGTGCTGTGCTTAGCCTACTGCGCCACCAGGGAGGCCCAATATATAGATCTTGTTTAGATTTTTATGTGAACAGGGAAAATATATTGCTACATTTTGGAGATAGTTGAAAATATGAACAGTGATTGACTTGCCACTAAAAATGTGTTTGAAAATTTCAAAGATACAAAAAGAAGGGAAAAAAAGAGTTATTTTGGTGGTTTCCCTGGTGGCACAAGGGGTTAAGTCTCAGCACTATGAAGCTGTCTGCAGCCACTGCAGCAGGAGTTTGATCCCGGGCCAAGGAGCTGACCCAGATGCTGCAGCAGACCCCTCCTGCCTCACCCGCTGCTCCCCTCAGCAGTGTATATCAGTGGATCTGGCTGTTCTGCTCCCCGCTCTGTCTCTGGTGAAGCTTCTCCCTGCCACTTCCACCTCTGGCCTGGACTCCAGCTCTTGTATTTGTAAGTAAATAAATGTTAAAAAAAAAATTTATTTACTAATGCATACGAGAGCTGGGTTGTATTTCCATCAGTCTGCTTGTTCTGACCCCCACTCTGTCTTGGTGAATCCTCTCACCCCCACCCTCACCCCCTCCTCCCTAGCACCTTTGGCCTACACCCAAGCTCTTGTACACATAAATAAAAAGAAATTTACCTCAGTTTCTATGGGTTAGGAATCTAGGACTGGCTTAGCCAACCAGAGTCACACGGCTCAGGGCAGGACTGGCAGGAACCCACCAGGGTTTCCCTGCGGTGGGTGTAATGGGACACCCTCACCAGCACCCGCTAATCTTCCAGGACCAGAAACCAACCTTTGGTGGCACTCTGCTGCCACCTTGTGGCAGGCTGACAACCACGGCCCCCTCCTACGCACACCTTCCTACATCTGATCCTGTTTGCTGAAGTTTTAGGACTTGCTTTTTAAACTTTTAACCTTTATTCACCTAGTTGCTAAAGAGAACATAAATTCACATGGTTTAAATTTTCTAAGGGTGCTCAAAGAGAAAAGTCACCTCCCAAGAGCCCCCTGAGTATCTCTCCAGAGGAACTATTCATTCTATGTTGTTCTTTGTGTATCCTTTGTGGGAAATTTTATTTATATACAAAAGAACAGAAACAATCCACCCCCCCAAAAAACCCCAGAAGACTCCTCAATATATTCAATATTCCCCAATCATAAATGGGGAAATGTAAACCTTGACTGGATATTTTTATATTAAGGGGTTATGAAACAGCCTTCTCACACTGAGAATTAAACATCAGCTTAAACTGGATTTGGTAGGAGTTTTATTCCAAATGATTCAGGAGTATAAGTCCTTCAGTATTTTAAAAATTCCTTCTTGAGGGCCTCCCTGGTGGTACAGGGTTAGTCTCAGCATTTCCAAGCTGTAAGTCCCAGGGCTATCAAGATATCATCAGCCACTGTAGCAGGAGTTCGATCCCCGGCCAGGGAGCGGACCCACATGGCGCAGCAGACCTCTCCTGTCTCACCTGCTGCTCTCCTCAGCAGGGTATTTTGGTCAGTGCACCTGTTTTGCTCCCTACTGTCTCTGGTGAATCCTTTCACCTTCCGCACCTCCGGCCTACATGCTAGCTCTTGTATGCATAAATAAATAAAATAAATCTTTAAAGAATAGCTCCTTTTAGTAAGAAAAAAAAATGGCTATCCCAATATAAAATGAACAAAGAATACGAACATGTACCATGGTTGACTTTTTATTGAGCACCTACTATGTTTCAGGCAACACCCAAAGCAAGACCAACAGTCAACAAATATGTGAATGAATGGCCATCTATATCAATCCTGATCAAAGGAATGTGTGAGAAAAGAAAAGTAAGTGACTTTTCCATCCTCCCCTCCTTTAAGTGGGAGGAAGTGGCACTTTGGGATCTCTTCTGCTGTGGGTGGATGCCCAGATATATGATCTTTCTGAAGGCACTTGAGCAATGTATATAAAATGACTTAAAATGTGACATACATAAAATCTCCAGTCAGGAGAATGAACCACTTCTATAATTTTTTAAGGTTTACTTATTTATGCATACAATAATTGGGGTACAGGCCAGAGATATGGGGGGGTGAGAGGATTCAGCAAAGACAGAGTGGGGAGCAGAACAGGCAGATCGACTGGAACACACTGCTGAGGGGAGCAGTGGGTGAGGCAGGAGAGGTCTGCTGCGCCATGTGGGTCCCTCCCTGGCCGGGGATCGAACTCAGGCCATCAAGGTGGTAGCACTGAACCTTAACCCCTAGGCCACCAGGAAAGCCCATCTGTAAATAGCCTCAACAAAAAATGAACTTCAGTCTGATCAGCTCTGGATCTAGAATGCCAATGATCCGTGTGTGTGTAATTATGAGGATAGAGACGCATGTTAAACTACATGGATGTAGCCAGCCCTACAAGGCAAACTGTCTGATTTCTCCAAAAAATATAGTACAGGGGATGGGGCGGGGAAGAATGAGAGAGAATGCAGTGACATCAGAGATATGACCAATGAAGCAATTTATGGACATCATTTGGATCTTGATACTTTTTTTAAAAATTGATGAGGCAATTAGAAACTAGACCATATGTAATGGCGTTATGGTACTATTGTCAACTTCTTTTTTAAAGATTTATTTATTTGTGGGGCCTCCCTGGTGGCGCAGCAGGTTAAGCAACGCACTATGAGGCAAACCAGAGCCACTGCAGCAAGAGTTTGATCCCTGCCACCGGCCAGGAAGGGGACCCACATGGCGCAGCAGACCTCTCCTGCTGTGCCCGCTGCTCCCCTCAGCAGTGTACTTCAGTTGATCCGCCTGTTCTGCTCCCTGCTCTGTCTCTGGTGGATCCACTCACCTCCCTGGACTCTGGCCTGTACCCCAGCTCTTGTATGCATAAATAAATAAAATCTTTAAAAAAAGAGATTTATTTATTTGTGTATACAAAAACTGGGGTACAGGCCAGAGGTAGAAGACAAGAGGATTCACTAAAGACAGACTGGGGAGCAGAACAGGCAGATGTACTGAAATACACTGCTGAGGGGAGCAGTGGGCGAGGCAGGAGAGGTCTGCTGCGCTGTGTGGGTTCCCTCCCTGGCCAGGATTGAACTTGTTCTGCAGTGGCTGCAGTTTGCTTAATAGTGTGTTGCTTAACTCACTGTGCCACCAGGGAGGCCCAGTATTGTAAACTTTTTTAATAAGTGAAAACCCTTTCTACAGTCGCAATGTATTTTAGAGACATACTGAAATATTTATGGATCTATCTGGGATTAACTTCAAAATCACACACATACAAAATAACACATGTGCAAGGCTATTTATTATAGTATTGCTTAAAAGAAAGAACAAAAAATTTTTAAAAACCTACTAAATTGATATGTTTAAATAAATCAAACATACATATGCTGGAGTATCATGTAGCCATGAAAAAATAAGGCAGCTGTATATGGGTTGACATGATCCAATTTTTATGATACATGGATAAGCAAAGACAGCAATTAAAGAAACCGTTTGTGTAAGGTTCTTTTTATAAAGAGCATGTTATGCGTATGCCAACTTAAGCAGATATAAAATCAGTTAAGTTTACGGACGAACCTGATAGCAGTGATTGCTGCATACCTGGTAACGTGGTGGGAGGGGACAGAGATGACTACATTTGCATACCAAATTCTGACTTCACTTTTTTTTTTTTTTAAGATTTATTTATTTATGCATACAAGCACTGGGGTACAGGCCAGAGGTGTGGGGGGGTGAGAGGATTCACCACAGAGAGCTGGG
>JAGFMF010011389.1:3507137-3548356 GCA_019455555.1 Galemys pyrenaicus
CCCCCCTGGCCGGCAGCAGGGATCGAACTCGTGCTGCGGTGGCTGCTGTTTGCTTCATAGTGCGTTGCTTAACCCACTGCGCCACCAGGGAGGCCCTTCACGTTTTTTTTATCCTGTAAGTGCTTCAGCTATTCAGAGTGACAGTTTTTGATGTCATAGCTTTCGGTCCCTTCAATGGTGCAGCCTAATCACGAACCCCTTAGAGAAAAGTTCTTCTTTCCAGCCCTTGGTAGGCAGTGCTACATACAGAGAATGCACGTACTTTTACGGAGCACCGGGCCGTTGCCAGCACTGCCTGGCAACGGGGCTGAGGAGCTCCATTTCTTGAGATTCTTCAGCTTCATCCAAGGTGTTACTCTTGTTGGGATCAAGGCACCTCCCCCTGCACTGTTAGATCCTGGAGTTACAATATTAAAATTCTGAAGCCATCCTCCAGAACAGGTGAAATTCCAGACATTTCATTTTAAGGTAGCTCCTTGATTTTAATAGATTGGATTAAAATAGCAAGACTTTTATCTTCATGAATAATAACCATCTACAATTTGATTTTAGGGAGTCATGCTTGTTCAGCTTTTAAATAATTTTATTTAGCCTTGACAATATATGGGGAATTTTCTTGGGGATGGTCTGTCCTTTGAAGTTTTTGTAGGTTAAATGTTTTTTTCAAGGGACAGAGATTTGAGGACCTACATCCCTTCATCAATTTCTTGAGGTATTTCACATCTTCTCAAGCCATCCTGGTATTTTTTTCTAAAAACACATTCTCTCTAGGTTTTCAAGTCTATTAGAATGAAGACATTTATAGTAGTGATTTAAAAATGCTTACCCCTCTTCATTCATAATGCTGTGTTTATTCTAGATCAGACCTGTCAGTCTTCTCATTCCATTATTAAACAACCTGGAGATGAATTCTGCTCGTTTTCTTTTCTTTAAAGATTTATTTATTTATGCATACAAGAGTTGGGGCACAGGCTAGAGATGCCAGAGGTGAGAGGATCCACCAGAGACAGAGTGGGGAGCAGAACAGGCAGATCAACCGAAATACACTGCTGAGGGGAGCAGCGGGCACAGCAGGAGAGGTCTGCTGCGCCATGTGGGTCCCCTCCCTGGCTGGGGCTCGAACTCGTGCTGCTGTGCTGCGGATGCTTCACAGTGCGGCGCTCAACCCGCTGCGTCACCAGGGAGGCCCCTCTGCTCTTGTTTTCTATTTTATTTTTAATCATCATTATTACTATTGACTTGGGTTTATGTGGTCATTTTTTCCTAAGTTTTAGAGCTGCCTTAATATATGTCTGGCAATGAGTAGGGACTGGAGATCTTCATTTGAAGGATAAATGTAGATTTGTTCTCCTCCTCCCCTTTAGTCCTAAGGTTCTGACTAGAGTACAGCTTTACCTGCACTGATCTAGTTTTTGATATGCAGAACTCACTCACTTCTAGTCTGTATTTTTAGTTTTGAATTCTCTCTCTTTTTTTTAAAGATTTATTTATGCACACAAGAGCTGGGGTACAGGCCAGAGGTGTGGGGGGTGGGTGAGAGGATTCACCACAGAGAGCGGGGAGCAGAACAGTCAATGGAAGTACACTGCTGAGGCGAGCATCGGGCATAGCAGGAGAGGTCTGCCGTGCCATGTGGGTCCTCTCCCTGGCCGGTGGCAGGGATTGAACTTGTTCTGCAGTGGCTGCAGTTTGCTTAATAGTGCGTTGCTTAACCCACTGCGCCACCAGGGAGGCCCAGTTTTGAATTCTCTTTAAACGAAGTTATGCTTAGAGATGGTTTAGGTTTGGAAGTGGACAGATTTCTTTGGGCTGCTCCATTGCAAATTTCTGTTTTTTCAGTTAAAAGACAGGGTGCACAATGCCCTGCTGACTTGGCACCTGTGAGCAGGTGCTTGAAGGACCCTGGGTCCCGTGTCTTGAATTTCTAACCTCCTGAGTGAAGGCCTTCTCAGGATAAGTATAACTTACTATTGTTTCTGAGAAGGAACGATCACAAGTGGTAATGAAGGCTTTTTCATATTTGACAAACACCCACCTCCCATATGAACTTGACAATAATACTGTTATTAATGACAATAATATTTGTTAAGCATAGGCTTTATATAAAACATCCAACAGTCCTCATCAGAAACTGTGAGACAGGTATAATTATCACTGCTGAAAAATAAATGAACTGAGGAACAGAGAGAGTGCATAATTTCTTATATAGGCAATAATTGGTAGAACTGAGAGAAAGTGCTAGAAGATGTATGCCAGGTGAAAGGCACATTCACAGAATAGTTTAATAAGGTCATTTACCATTAGGAATTGTCAGAAGCTTAATACATTTTGAATGGTAACAAGACTTTTCTACATTCATATTAATATTTTTTCCAGCATAAATTCTCTAATAATAGTAAACAGTGAGTGTGAGGCAAAAATAATAATAATAATAATAATAATAAATTCCATGTTTATTGAACTTCTTCTAGCGTGACTTTTCTGATGTTCCACATGGAAGCAACAAATGAAGGCTTGGCTGACATTAGTCACATGACAGCACACAGGCTCTAATGAGTCAGCTGTGAACTCCACAAAGAGCTTTCCTGCAGCCCGAACACTCAGAGCGTTCTAGCCAGTATGGATTCTGTAGTGTTCAATGAGCTGTGAGCCAAGAATAAAGGCCTGCCCACACTCTCTGCACTCATAAGGCTTGATACCGGGATGGATTCTCTGGTGTTCAGTGAGCTGTGAACTACGAATAAAGGCCATTCCACACTCCCTACACTGGTAGGGCTTCTCACAAGTGTGGATTCGCTGGTGATGAGTCAGTTGTGAAACACGAATGAAAGCTTTCCCACACTCCTTACATTCGTAGGGTTTGTCACCTGTGTGGATCCTCTGATGCTGAATGAGGTATGAACTCCGACTGAAGGCCTTCCCACAGTCCTTGCACTCATAGGGCCTGTCGCCAGTATGAACTCTTTGATGCCGGGTAAGCTGTGCATGCTGTCTGAAGGCCTTCCCGCACTCCTTACACTCGTAGGGCTTCTCCCCAGAATGAATTCTCTGATGTCGGGTGACTTCCGAGCTGTGAATAAAGCCCTTCCCACACTCCTTACACTCGTAGGGTTTCTCACCAGTGTGGATTCTCTGGTGGACAGTTAGTTGGGAGTGCTGTCTAAAGGCCTTCCCGCAGTCTTTACACTGATAGGGCCTCGCACCTGTATGAATCCTCCGATGAACGGTAAGTTGTGAGCCACGAATAAAGGCCTTCCCGCAGTCTTTACAGACATAGGGTTTCTCCCCCGTGTGCGTTCTTTGATGCAGAATAAGCTGTGAGTGCTGCCTGAAGGTCTTTCCACATTCTTGACATTCATAGGGTTTGACACCGGTATGAAGTTGCTGGTGAAGAATAAGTTCTGACGTGCGCCCGAAGGCCTTCCCACAGTCCTTGCAGTTGTAAGGTTTCTCACCTGTATGAACTCTTTGATGCTGAACCAGGTGCGAGGCACGACTAAAGGCCTTCCCACAGTCCTTACATTCAAAGGGCTTTTCACCAGTGTGAGTTTTCTGATGCTGGGTGAGGTGTGAGCCGCGACTAAATGCTTTCCCACATTCGTTACATCCCATCAGCTTCTCGCTAGTCTCACTCCTCTGAAGAGCCAGGGGTGTGTGGTGCTCGAAGGTGGGCATGGTTCCATGGCTGACCTTCTTTTGCTTGAAACAGCACTCCTGATGGACATGTTGTCTTTCAAACGGGCCTCTGTATTCCCAGGTACCTCTAAAACTGGAGCCTTCCAAATCACAGCTCTTAAGGTCACCCATCATCTCCCAGTTGAATGGATCTACTTCAAACATATCTTTCTGTGGAAATTTTTCACACCTGGACCCCAAATCTGAAAAAGAAAAGGGAAGTGAGTACAAGCTGCTTTCCTCTTTTTTTTTTTTTTAAAGATTTATTTTTATTTATCTATGTATACAAGAACTGGGGTGTAGGTCAGAGGTGCAAAGGGTGAGAGGATTCACCAGAAACAGAGCGGGGAGCAGAACAGGCAGATGGACTGAAACACACTGCTGAGGGGAGCAACAGGTGAGACAGGAGAGGTCTGCTGCGCCATGTGGGTCCGCTCCCTGGCCAGGGATCGAACTTGTGCTGCAGTGGCTGATGATAGCTTGGTAGCGCTGAGACTTTACCCCCTGTGCCACCAGGACGGCCCTACTCATCTTTATATCTATTTGTTTTCTTGCTCCTAATCGCCCCAAAGGCAGCAGTGTGTCCTTACTAGCCATTGTAAACAAACCTTAGCATTTAGTAGGTTTTTAATAATGGATTGTTTGATGTATAAATATTAGATCCAAGTGACAGGCCATGGGAACACAACAGAAAGGCCCTCAATGGACTGAAATGGATAAGGAAATGGAATTTATTACAAAGGTGGCATCTCACAGGGGAAAAAGATAGTTTCTACAGTGAATAACATGAGGAGGTGGGTGTATTGTGGTAACATACACCTGAAGCGTGTGATCGTAAACCATGAAATCATGCACAGTGTTGTAAACCAGTGACCTTGCTAAGATCAAACAGTGAAAAAATAATGTGGCGCCAACTGAAAAGCCATTTGGAAAAAAAGATAAAAGTGATTCCATAGCTTAAACCACTCTATACAGAATAAACTCCAAATACAGTTTTATTAAAAGAGAGGGCCTCCCTGGTGGTGCAAGGGGTTGGGTGCCGCCACACTGTGGGGCTTCCGTGGCCACTGCAGTGGGAGTTCGATCCCGGGCCAGGGAGGGACCCACATGGCACAGCAGACCTCTCCTGCCTCGCCCGCTGCTCCCCTCAGCAGTGTGTTTCAGTCAGTCTGCCTGTTCTGCTCCCCACTCTGTCTCTGGTGAATCCTCTCACCCCCTACACCTCTGGCCACCCCAGCTCTTGTGTGCATAAATAAAATCTTAAAACAAGAATAAAAAACTAAAAGACAATAGAAAGCTAGAAAATTCTAGAGGAAACATGAGAGATGACCTTATATCCTAAGGATGAGGACATCTTTCTAACAATGAAACAATTACTCAAAATTCAAAAGCAAGAAAAGAAAATGCATAAGTCATACTATGTAAAGGCAAAAAACCAGACCAAAACACAAAAAACTTCCATTTAAAAAAAATGCCAACAGCAAAGTCAAAAGGCAAATGACAAAGAAATTATTTGAAACTTTCATCACACTAGGAGGGTCTTCGTGATTTATGAAAAGCTCTGAAAAACCGAGAAACATCCGCAAACTCGAACATGGGCCTCCCTGGCGGCTGGGGGTTAAGTCTCTGCAACAGCCCTCCTGGGTGGCCTGAGTTCGATCCCGGCCAGGGAGTGGACCCGCACGGCCAGCAGACCTCCTGTCTCGCCACTGCTTCCGTAAGTGCTGTGTTTTACTGGAACTGCCTGTTCTGCTCCCCGCTCTGTCTCTGGTGACTCCTCTCAGCCCCTACACCCCTGGCCTACACCTCACAAAAATTTTTTAATAACACATAAATGAGTGAATGATGGGCCTCCCTGGTGGCGCAGTGGGTTAAGCAATGCACTATGAAGCAAACCGCAGCCACTGCAGCACGAGTTCGATCCCTGCCGCCTGCCAGGGAGGGCACCCACATGGCGCAGCAGACCTCTCCTGCCTCACCCGCTGCTCCCCTCAGCAGTGTGTTTCAGTCAGTCTGCCTGTTCTGCTCCCCACTCTGTCTGGTGAATACTCTCACCTCCTGCCACTCTGGCCTGTACCCCAGCTCTTGTGTGCATAAGTAAATAAATCTTTTTTAAAAAATTCTAAAAAAAAAAATACATAAATGAGTGAATGAATGGCTGAGGGGGTAGAGACCGCTATTCCTTATAGAAAAATTGCAACTAACAAATGCAGAATGAATAAAAAACATAGAAAATGCACGCTAGGCAACACCACTGTGATAACTGTTATAGGCAAGGTCCACTGGTTGATTTTAAAAGCAGAGGATGAGGGCCTGCCCTGGTGGCGCAGTGGGTTAAGCAACGCACAGCCACTGCAGCACAAGTTCGATCCCTGCCTCAGGCCTGGGAGGTGACCCACATGGCGCAGCAGACCTCTCCTGCCTCGCCTGCTGCTCCCCTCAGCAGTGTGTTTCAGTAGATCCGCCTGTTCTGCTCCCCACTCTGTCTCTGGTGAATCCTCTCACCTCCTGTGACTCTGGCCTGTACCCTAGCTCTTGTATGCATAAATAAATAAATCTTAAAAAAAAAAAAAAAGCAGAGGATGAAATGAGGAGAAACAGCGGTAATGACAGTAAAGGAGAAGTTGGGGAAATGCAATTAATAATGAAGTATTCCGAGGTTCCAATATTGTCCAGCAAGTGTCAACTAATAACACTGATATTTATTCAGTGGTCACTACTGCTTGGTATTGTTAATGGCTATAAATGAAGAAGACATTATTTTTATCCCATTTACAGAAGAACAGAGAACCCTAAATTCACTAAGCGAGTAGGTGGCCGATATAGAACTCAGGTAGCTGAATTCCAGAGTTTACTCTCAGTCCTACCCAACCTTATCTCTCAGAGTATAACTGCAGAATGAGGTAAATTGAGCAGTTGTTTTAAGAAAATAAGTATCTTGGGGCCTCCCTGGTGGCGCAGTGGGTTGAGCAACGCACTATGAAGCAAACCGCAGCCACTGCAGCACAAGTTCGATCCCTGCCACCGGCCATGGAGGGGACCCACGTGGCGCAGCAGACCTCTCCTGCCTCGCCTGCTGCTCCCCTCAGCAGTGTGTTTCAGTCGCTCTGCCTCTTTTGCTCTCTGCTCTGTCTCTGGTGGATCCTCTCACCTCCCGTGACTCTGGCCTGCACCCCAGTGCTTTTGTGCATAAATCTTTAAAAAAAAAGAAAAGAAGTATCTTTTAAGGGATCAAGAAACTTGCAGAAAAAGGACCTACAATACAGGTGAGAAGGCAGCCATGGGAGGTAAGAGGTAGCGCATCTGTTTTTGAATGGAAAAGAAGAACAGAGAAGTTTGTGGGGTAAGAGCCAGGTTCACATGGGAGCTGACGCTGATGAGGTCTCTGCTCCCCATGCCTTCACCTTTCAGGCTGTTGCTCCCCAGTGTTCAGTAAGGCACTCAGTGATTCGGGGCGCAGCTAGCAGCTGACTCACCCAGTGGGGTGTGAGCCACGATGATCTCCCCCACCGCCAGCCCTTGCTTACCTGGGCACTCTGGTCCTGTGGCATCATTTGCCATCATCCAGGGCTCTTTCCCTTGCTCCAGTAAGGAGATGACGTCAGGCTTAGAGATGGAAAGTCCTGTTTATGGATAAGAAACGGCCATGACCATGCTGGTCCCAAGTTCAAACCCAGCCCCGCAATCACCAGGGAAGAGAGGAAGTTAGAAGAAGGAAGGCGTGAAGGTTGTCCACGAGATGGGGAGATGGAGGCCATAATAAGATCACCCACGTCCACAAAGCATCAACAATCGTCTTGGGGACAATGAGCAGAAATTCACTCAGGACGTGGAAAACAATCCGCCTTAGAAACATCGCCTTTGACGATGGAAAAAACTAAAAATTCTAGAAGACTAGTTCTTAACTATCTGGAGTAGGTAACTCCCATGGTTATTCTGCATTGCACTCCTGTTGGGCTTGCACTGTATGGCGCTCTTACCTAGGGAGACCAGGTGACTGAAGTTCTCCAAAGTGACATCCTTATACAAGTCCTTCTGGGCAGGTTCCAGGCACTTCCATTCTTCCTGAGAAAACTCTATGGCCACATCCCTGAATGTGAGCAATCCCTGAAACAAACCCACATGTGATTAGTAAATTAAAGACTTTTATTTTGGGGGGCCTCCCTGGTGGCACAAGGGGTTGAACACCACACTGTGGGGCTTCTGCAGCATGAGTTCGATCCTGGCCAGGGAGCTAACCCATGTGGTGAGGCAAAACTCTCCTGCCTTGCCTGCTGCTCCCCTCAGCAGTGCATTTCAATAACTCCCCTGTTCTGATCCCCACTCTGTCTCTGGTGAATCCTTTCACCCCGCCATGCCTCTGGCCTATATCCCAGCTCTTGTATGCATAAATAAATACAATCTTTTTTTTTTAAAAAAGGACTTTTATTTTTTATTACAAAGATTTTCAAAATACAAAAACTCTATAGAACAGTATAATGTTAACCCTCCTCTTGTCCTCAAATTTACAAACCTAGTTTCACCACCTCCCTTTCATTTTGTTTTTAAATGCATACAAGAGCCGGGGTACAGGCCAGAGGTGCTGGGGGTGAGAACATCCACCAGAGACAGAGTGGGGAGCAGAACAGGCAGATCAACCAAAACACACTGCTGAGGGGAGCAGCGGGCACAGCAGGAGAGGTCTGCCGTGCCATGGGGGTCCCCGCCCTGGCCAGCAGCAGGGATCGAACTCGTGCTGCAGTGACTGCGGTTTGCTTAACCTACTGTGTCACCAGGGAAACCCCTGCTATTTATTTCTTAAACATTTGACTTGGGCCTCCCTGGTGACGCATGGGGTTAAGTCTTAGCACCATCAGCTATCTGCAGCCACTGCAGCGAGTTCGATCCCCAGTCAGGGAGGGGACCCATATGGCGCAGCAGACTTCTCCTGCCTCCCCACTGCTCCCCTCAGCAGTGTGTTTTGGTCAGTCTGCCTGTTCTGCTCCCCACTCTGTCTCTGGTGAATCCTCTCATCTCCCATGTCTCTGGCCTGTACCCCAGCTCTTGTGTGCATAAATAAGTAAAAAAATCTTTAAAAAAAAAAAAAGAATACAAATATTCTTATGAGCTGGTGGGAAAACAGGTAATTTTTAAGGACAGAGGAGTTTTCAACTTACCTGGGCCATGGCTTTTAGAACTACCTGAGTGGTCTTCTACTCTCGATTCTTCCCTGGACAAGTGCAGAGTCCTGAAAAAGCAGAGTAGGGGGAGAATGGGCACATCTGTCATAAACCTGTATTGCCGCAACACCCCTAAACAGATAAGCTTAAAATAACTGTATGTGCAGTGCCCTTGTTTTGCTCTGGTGCCCTCTCCTTGCCCCATCACACAACACTAATATTAAGAACTACAGGGGCCTCCCTGGTGGCGCAGCAGGTTGAGTGCTGCACTGTGAAGCATCCGCAGCACAGTGATGAGAGTTCGATTCCCGGCCAGGGAGGGGACCCACATGGCACAGCAGACCTCTCCTGCCTCGCCCGCTGCTCCCCTCAGCAGTGTATTTTGGTGGATCTGCCTGTTCTGCTCCCCACTCTGTCTCTGGTGAATCCTCTCACCTTTGGCGCCTCTGTCCTGTACCCCTGCTCTTGTATGCATAAATAAAAATCTTAAAAAAAAAAAAAAAAAACGACAGCGTTAACAGTGAGATACCACCTGTGGTCTGCTAGAGCTCAGTGGCCTGCTCCGCCATCACTTTGGTAACGTGCAATTCTGCCCTCCATTACAAGGTCAGAACTGCCTGATTAATTAGTTATCTGACCAAAAGACAGTATATACCAGTCTCTACAAGATGCCTTTCAAAAATCAAGAGCAGGGGCCTCCCTGGTGGTGCAAACAGCTAAGCACCACACTAAAAAGCATTTGCAGCCACTGCAGCACGAGTTTGATCCTTGCTGCTCTCCAGGGAGGGGACCCACATAGCGCAGCAGACCTCTCCTGCCTTGCCTGCTGCTCCCCTCAGCAGTGTAAATCAGTCAGTCTGTCTGTTCTGTTCCCCACTCCATCTCTGGTGAATCCTCTCACCCCTCCCCCCCACATCTCTGAAAGCTTGATGACCATTGGACAAAGGGTATGCAGCAGGAGGTATGGCTGGGAACGCCCAGGGGGCCAGTGGCTGATGAATGAACTTACACTCCAGAGACTAATCAGTGGAGCCATGGGTGGGGTCTGGGGTGTGATTTCCAATATGATACTGGACTATCTTGCTACCTGGTCAGCACACTCAGCCACACCACAGCACCTCCACAAGCCCTAGCTGAGATAGGCACCTTTTCAGTTTTCACCCACCCTTTCTCTTTGTTCTCCTACCCCACCCCTGTGCCATGCCCCCCAAATTCAGCATCTTCCCCTTCAACTTCCCAGACCCAACCAGCCCAAGATGCCCACATCCCACCTCCTACTTTTGCACCACGTGGACCCAGATTTTTAAAATCTTTTTAAAAAAATTACATAACTGTAAAAATATTTTAGACAAATATAATGTATATTTTGTGATAAAATGGAAAATATTAACTTACTAGAGAGACAACAAAAATTCTTAAGTAGTGCTTTTTATTTTATTTTTAAGAGAATTTAAAATGTTTTGCATAGAAGAACTGGGGTGTAAGGCAGAGGTGCAGGGAAGGGGGTGAGAGGATTCACCAGAGACAGAGTGGGGAGCAGAACAGACAGACTGACTGAAGTACACTGCTGAGGGGAGCAGCAGGCGAGGCAGGAGAGGTCTGCTGCACCATGTGGGTCCCCTTCCTGGCTGGGGATGGAACTGAAGCCTTACTAGTGATAACAATGAGACTTACTTGGCCATTAGGAGGTCCATGAATAGTGCTTTTTAAATCAAATTTTCAGAAAAAGCAATAATTGTAAATAAATGAACAAATAATTTTAAATTAATGAACAAATAATTTAAAATAAATGACTCATCAATCTACCAAAAGCCTTAAAAATTCACTTATAATGAAAGGAATGCATTTAAAGTAATAAGGAAATGCTATTCTGTAGTTATCAGTTTGGAAAAATTTGAAAAGGTAATTCCATAGTGTGGTGGTGTGAGGAAATGGACACACACAAAGTATCAGTGTTAATGTGGTTTTAATATGTCATTGTAAAATAGTAACATGCAGAGCTGGGTTAAGAATACATGGGAGGTGAGCCCTCCTCTGGTGGTGCAGTGGGCTAAGAAAAGCACTATGAAGCAAAATGTAGACACTACAGCACAAGTTCGATCCCTGCCACCGGCCAGAGTTGGCAGACCTCTCCGGCCTTGCCCGCTGCTCCCCTCAGCAGTGTATTTCAGTCCATCTGCCTGTTCTGCTCCCTGCTCTGTCTCGTGGATCCTCGCACTTCTGGCCTGTACCCCAGTTCTTATATCAATAAAAAAAAAAATCTTAAAAAAAAAAAAGAATACATGGGAGGGCCTCCCTGGTAGTCCTAGGAGTTAGGTGCCGGTGCACAGTGGGGCTTCTGTGGCCACTGTAGTGGGAGTTCGATCCCCGGCCAGGGAGGGGACCCACATGGTGCAGCAGACTCTCCTGCCTTGCCGCCCGCTGCTCCCCTCAGCAGTGTGTTTCAGTCTGTCTGCCTGTTCTGCTCCCCACTCTGTGACTGGTGAATCCTCTTACAATCCCCTCCCCTGCCTCCCTGGCTGCGCCTCTGGCCTGTACCCCAGTTGTTGTATGTATGAATAAGTAAAATCTTAAAAAAAAGAGTACATGGAAATTCTCGTTTTGCAACAGTATTAAATCTAAAAGTGATACAAAATGAAAAGTTAAAAAGAAACCCTTTTAATGAACATTAGTGTGCTGGGAGCAGGTTCATTATGGTACTTCAGGGCACCCCATAACTTATTCTAGTGGCAACTATTGGAGACCAGGCACTTTGAGTGCTGGAGGTGAGGTCTCCACTGGGCAGAAGTTTCAGAAGACAGGTATATCATGAAAAACAGTAATACACCTTGAACTTGGCTTTTGGACATTCCATAGCGATCCTTTCCCTTTTCTTTCATAATCTCTCTGGAGTTAAGAAAAAAGAATCATGAGCAAGCAGGATGTCGGGACTGTCATCCCCTTCCCCTCCCCCACAGATGAGTGACGTCTGAGAAGACTGGACATCATGGCCAAGCTCAATGTCACAGGGAAAGGGCCAGGTTAGCCCTGCCCACGGTCACGACCTATTCTAATTTCACAAGTTCTGCCAGGTTTTGAGCACTGGAGTCACAGGCAGTTCGCTTGGGGCTGCACAAATGGTCACTGTCAGATAAACAACCACACATCCAATCTTGAGACATCCAAGAACACAACTGCACAATCATAGACAACTCCACATCTTCATCCAGACAGAGCTCACACCTACTGGAAATCAGCAGTCACATAACCTACTCGTCGCAGTGACACGGTCACTCCACACAGTCACAGGCCCCACCACCAATACTCACAAATGCCCCACTCAGTCCCAACCACATACCCACTGGGGGGAACACGCACAGTCGCCACTTGAGCCCACACATCGTCGTGTCACAAATGAATATTCACTCTGGAGACACAGTCACTTACACAGGCAAAGACATCCCACACCTGCACACACAGCCATCGTTTAACCCCCTCCCCCCCAGGAACGCAACAGAGATATGCACACAGTGTCACCACACAGTCACAGACACGCGACAACTGCGCACTGCACATCACACGGCCACTATGGCACGCAACCCAAACATACACCACCTCAGATACCTGCAATCGCAACCTCCCTGACAGTTACACAGTCACAGCTACACTTACACCTCCCAAAACAAGGCGTACGGACACACACACAACGGGAACACAAACGGTATCACCCGACAGTCACGGGCACACACCCACACAAAGTATCTCACATGGTTACACAAACAAACAGACACACACCCTGGAGACAGTCACAACCGCACGTCACAGGCACAATCAGACATTCAGAATCGCGAGTCCCCAGCCGCTCTGGCCTGCGCGCACAAACCCGAGGCTCTGGACACGCCCCGTCCCCGCCCCGGACTCCCAGACCCCTCACCTTTTGCCTCCCCTTGGTCGCGTCCGGGTCCCTGCGGAGCTAACGAGCTCGCCACGACGTCAAGAGGGACGTAACGTCGGGCCGCCGTGGACTGTGGGAAATGTAGTCCGGAGCCTGGCCAGCTACGGACAAGATGGTGTCTTCGTAACAGCGCCTGGGCTTGGCCTGTTTGCTACTGAGCCCGGGAGGCTTCAAAGAGCGGGTCCCCGCTTCAGACTTCCTGTCGGGCTTGAGCTGACTGTGTTCTTCCAAGGCAGGGCTGCTTAATCAAAGGGCCCCATCATTACGGGGAAAGGCAGCCAAGCTCGCGAGGAAGAGGCCGAGGCAGGGAGTCGGCAAGCAAAGCCTTAAGGGAAATGTAGTCCAACGTCGACGGCGCTGCTGTCGATAGAAGGTAATCAAATACCCGCTTGGGCCTGGCCGCGGTGACCGAGCGGGCCCTGTCGCGGAGACTTCTGGGAGTGCTCGCTCGTCCTCGGAGTGCGCAGGCGCAGCGCGTCGAGTGGACATTTTGGTCTTTGTCCGCGGGTCAGTCCGGCCCCTGGGTCCACGTGGCGCGAAAGTAGGAGGTGGGACGTGGGCGTCTCGGGCTGGTCGGGTCGGGGAGGTTGAAGGGGAAGAGTCTGAAATTTTGGGGCGCGGCGCGGGGGTGGGGAGTGGGTTTAAGTGCTTCTGGCCTACATGTGGGGTGGGGGTTGGGGCCTCAGAGAAGGGTTGGAGCGTGTGTGACCCGGAGTTGGACCGCAAGTTTGACCGGATGTTTGGGAATATTGAGTAGCAAAGTGTGGGTGCAGGATTGCGTGTGACTGGCTTTAAGAGGGAGATGTAGGGGACCCGAATGGAGATAATAACTTCTGAGGCTCACTTCCCTTGTCGAAAGTGCTAATAATAATGGTGCCATCTTTTTGGAGCATCTGAAGATTTGAAGGGGGCTCGAGCTAAATGGCATATTATTGTAAAGTGGATTTTTATGTAAAAGCGCATTTCTTTCTGAGCAGGATAGAATGATTTAAAACTGTCCAAGTTTTTGTTGGGCTCTTTTAGACGATCTCAAATCCTCTGATCTTTGGGTTACTTCAATAGGGCTGCTATTACGTACTAGATTAAATATCGTTCACTTTGAGAAGCAGTGTCGTATAATGCAGGAAACCCAAGATTAGGGAGGCAGAGGTTCGGGGTTCTAGGCACAGTTATCATCATTCTTATCCCTGAATCAGGACTAAATTTGAAGGCCTAATTTCTTAATAAATTCTAAATACGGATTTTGTACAGTGACAAAGAAAATTACTTGTATTCACAAAGATAGTTTTTCTAAGGAATCCACTCACAGTTACCCTTTACATAATTTTAGATCATGAGAATTAAATTAAAGTGCTTGGGAACCAGATTAGTAATCTTCAAGCAAGCCAGTTAGAAGAGAAAAACCACGACTTATAATAGCAATTTAAAAAAAAAACAATAAGAAATATGCAAAGCTTTTAGAAAATAATCTTAAAGTATACCGAGAGGCTTTGCATACGAGTAGATTAATGTTTTTCAACAGGAAGACATAAAGAAGTGTGTACAAATTTAAATTAAATTACTAATTTAATGTGACCGTCCTAAAAGTATCTGTAATTATGCACTTCGTATGGAAAAATAAGCAAGCTAGAATAGCCAGTAAAAATCCTGACAAAAGGAGTGGGGTGTGAAGGAGTGGGGAAGTCATTGGCAATATATTTTAATATAATCATCAGACGTTAACAATAGTATAGGCTTAATTAGCACAAAGCAGATCTCTGAAAGGTAACCTGACAGTATATTTTCTTTTTGACCCCGCTATTGCACATATGAAAACGAATGCTACTAGTACACCTGCTATTGCATGAAATGATAGGGATGGGAGGGTTGTGCGTTGCAGCAGTGTTGGCAGTAGAAAAAGATAAACAGCTTGTGCCATCAGCACATTGGTTTGATGAAATTATGGTACGTGCATACAAGGATATAATAGCAGTTATACAAAAGAATGGGGAAGGTAGTCTCTATATGTCAACACCAGAATTGTCCCCAAGATGTATCATTAAGTCAAAAACAAATCAGAATATATTGTTGTTTCATTGGAGTAAGAAAAGGGACAAAAAAGTGTGTATTTGTATTTCTTTGCATTAAAAGTCAAGATATGTGAGAAACCAAAATGTTTCTCTCTGAGATGGGGTAGTGGGCTAGATGGGGCAAAAGCAAATACCTTTTGGTTTTCTAGCTGTATAAATTCAGTATAGATTCAGAAGTCAAAGTAGTTATTTAGATAGCTTTTTTTATTTTTATTTTTTTAAAAGATTTATTTATTTATGCATACAAGCACCTGGGGTACAGGCCAGAAGTGTGGGGAGGTGAGAGTATTCACCACAGAGAGCAGGGAGTAGAACAGGCAGATCAACTGAAGCACATTGCTGAGGGGAGCAGCGGGCACAGCAGGAGAGGTCTGTGGCGCCATGTGGGTCCCCTCCCTGGCCGGCAGCTGGGATGGAACTCAGTGCTGCAGTGGCTGCGGTTTGCTTCATAGTGTGTTGCTTAACCCGCTGCGCCACCAGGGAGGCCCCAAGCTTTTTTTTTATTTTTAAGATTTTTTTTTTAAAGTGCATACAAGAGCTGGGGTGCAGGCCAGAGGCGTGGGTTGTAAGAAGATTCACCAGAGACAGAGTGGGGAGCAAAACAGGCAGATTGACTGAAACACACTGCTGAGAGGGGCAGTGGGCAAGAGACAGGAGAGGTCTGCTGCTGCGTCATGTGGGTCCCCTCCCTGGCTGGGGATGGAACCCGCTGCAGTATCTGTAGAAGCCCCACAGTGTGGGGCTCAACCTCTTGCGCCACTAAGGAGGCCTAAAGTATTTTATTTTAAAGAGTACGAAGAAGAGTATGGAGCCAGGCTGCTTATGTTAACACTTCTTTTCTCTTTGAACTTGGCGATCTTAGGCAGGCAGATTTGTGCTTTCATTTCTTATTGGACAATTAAGAGAAAATAACAGTTTCTGATTGATACAGGGTGGTTACGAGGAACGGGGAGTGCTGATAGTGGCTAGTATGTGTCAAGTGCTAGATAACTGTTCAATAGTACAGTCAGTACTGTTCATGGCAGACATTGCTGAAAGATTCAGATCTGTAGGGTTTTTTCCCTATATTTAAACTTTTTTTTTAAAGGATTTATTTATTTATGCATAAAAGAGCTGGGGTACAGGCCAGAGTCGCGGGAGGTGAGAGGATTCACCAGACAGAGTCGGGAGCAGAACAAGCAGACCGACTGAAACACATTGCTGAGGGCAGCAGCGGGTGAGGCAGGAGAGGTCTGCTGCGCCATGTGGGTCCCCTCCCTGGTTGGCATCAGGGATTGAACTCGTGCTGCAGTGGCTGTGGTTTGCTTCCTAGTGTGTTGCTTAATCTACTGCGCCACCAGGGAGGGCCTAAACTTTTTTTTTTTTACATTTCTTTTTTTGACTGGAATGAGGATAGGTTTCTGTGTTCAAGTTACAAACTAATCACTACATTCTTCGTAAGATTTGTTCTTTGACTTCTGTAATAGTTACTAATAAATAGATGCTAATTCAGAACCTCTGATTAGAAAAAAAATCTCAATTATGACTTATTTTGGGCCAGAATACATCCAAGGTGATCTACAAATTGCATCACTTCAGGAGAGACTATATGGATGGTCTACCTCTTGGACTGTTTTCCCCGGTATGACCAGAATGTGATTGAGATTTATGTTGTTAATGTACAAGTGTCCATTCCTCAACAGTCATGTAATAGTATAAATAATCCTTGACTGAATCAGTAATCTTTTCAGGGATTGCAAAGTTGTGATTTTCTAGGTTTTAAAATTAATGTAATTTTATAATTTTTTTATAATGTAAATACACAAAATTATAATGTAAAGTATGACCCACGATGTCAAAATGGCCTTCACTTTTTTCCCTTTACATATGGTTCAAAGTTGTATTCTAGTGAACTGCAACTAGTTCTCTTTCTGATACTGGATATCACTGGTTTAGCCTGTGGTCATTCCCTCAAACTGACTCATCTCATTTTTGACTTGGCACCCTTTAGCCTTTTGGAAAAAATTAAGTTGCCTGAGGTAGCCTTGATTCATAGCATTTGTATATGTCTGGGGTCACACCTGAGCACCATTTAACTCTTTGTTGTCTGCCTCCAAGCTTGTCTGTCAGTAGTTCCTCCTCCCAGATTTGGGTGGGCCATTTCTCCAAGGAACTTTGGTTTCTTTAATGGAGAATGGTTTGAAAGATGTGGGTGCTGAGTTTTCTCATTGCTGCAGGCATAATATTGATTCAAGGCCCTCTCAGTGACAGAAAATCCATTTTTAAAAATTGTTATTCATTAATATTTCTAACTCAGTTTAGATGGCATAGCATTTTTACCTAGTAATTTACTCTTAACTTGTCTTTTATAGTAAAAAACTTGAAGCAAGTTAACAGGTGCATTTAATTTACTTTATCCTGCAATGTAAAGAAAAGATATCTTTTATAACAGTATTGAAGTTAGGCAACTATAAATATATTGTGTGGAAATTTTCTTTTAGCTATTTTTGTCCTTAGAACACATCCTACTAAAGATACATATTGAAGTTCTCTGTTCTAAAGTCATATGTAATTCTTTCTTCAAGGAATTATGTTACCAAGGTAATGTGCAGCTCATTTGTTTAAATTTGTTTTTCAGTGCAGGGACTGCTTTTTAACAAATTAATCTGATTAATTTTAAAAAACTAATGCAGGGCCCCCCTGGTGGTGCAAGGGGTTAAGGCTCAGCACTATGAAGCATCTGCTGCCACTGCAGCACGAGTTTGAGCCCCAGCCAGGGAGCTGACCCACATGGCACAGCAAACTGCTCCTGTCTCCCCTCAGCAGTGTATTTCAGTAGATCCACCTGTTCTGTTCCCCCCTCTGTCTCTGGTGAATTCTCTCACCCCTCCCCCCATACACCTTTGGCCTGTACCCCAGTTCTTGTATGCATAAATAAATCTTTAAAAAAAATAATGCATTTCTATGGTTCAACAGAGAGTATACCTAACAAAGAGATCAGTTTACTCTCCTGCCCATCCCATTCTTTATCCTGGTTAAGTATAGTTTCTTGGGTTTTTTTATGTATCCTTTAATTGGGTTTTTTTGTTTGTTGGGCCTCTTGTGTATATTTTTCCTTCACTCCTATCACCCTCCTTACGTAAAGGTAGCGTCTTCTAAATATCTCTTCATTTTGTTAGTATGTTCTGGACATTGCCTTTTCCTTTTGCTTTTTAACTGCTTTATAAATTAAGATGCCATGTGTGCATGTACCATGGTTGATTCAGTTGTTGGATGTTCTTTGGACATTTGGATGGTTTTGCTGTTACTAACTCAGCATGAATAATTTTTATCAGTGTCACCTCATATACGTAAGTGGAGATTGCCCACATAGCTAAATACTCCCACTCCTGCTCCCGGAGCGTGGTGGTTGAATATTTGATTTTTTGCCACAGGCCATAGTGTAGCTTTAATTGACACCCCCTTATTGTAAGTGAGGTTGAGAATCTGTTTCAGGGCCATATTATCCGGGAGTTGTCTATTGAAACCCTTTTCCTTATTTTTCTGTGGGGTGCCTGTTCTAGGAGCTGTTATATTCCTTAAGAATAGTTAGCCTCGGGCCTCCCTGGTGGCGCAATGGGTTAAGCAACACACTATGAAGCAAACCACAGCCACTGCAGCAGGAGTTCCATCCCTGCTGCCAGGCAGGGAGGGAACCCACATGGCACGGCAGACCTCTCTTGCCTCGTCCACTGCTCCCCTCAGCAGTGTATTTCAGTTGAGTCCTCTCACCCCCCCCCCACACTTCTGGCCTGTACCCCAGCTCTTGTATGCATAAATAAATCTTTTTTTTTTTTTAAAGATTTATTTATTTATGCATACAAGCACTGGGGTACAGGCCAGAGGTATAGGGGGGTGAGAGGATTCACCACAGAGAGCGGGGAGCAGAACAGGCAGGTCAACGGAAGTACACTGCTGAGGGGAGCAGCAGGCACAGCAGGAGAGGTCTGCTGCTCCATGTGGGTCCCCACCCCTGGCTGGCAGCTGGGATTGAACTCATGCTGCAGTGGCTGCAGTTTGCCTCACAGTGCGTTGCTTAACCCACTGCGCCACCAGGGAGGCCTCAGAATCTTGTTTTTATGTGCTATATTTATCAGTGTTTTCACTTATGGTCATCGTCAGAAAACTATTCCAACTCTAAGTTTCACATATATGCCAAGTACTTACACAAGGGTTTCATTTACATATTCATTTACATGTTTATATATTCAAAATTTTATTTATGCATATAAGCACTGGGGTACAGGCCAGAGGTGGAGGGGGGCTGAGAGGATCCACCACAGAGTGGGGAAACAGGACAGACTGAAACACTGCTGAGGGGAGCAGCAGGTGAGGTCTGCTGCCCCGTGTGGGTCACCTCCGTGTGGGTCACCTCTGCAGCAGTCCACAGAGCCACCAGGGAGGCCTCCATATTCACATTTTTAATCCACTTAGAATTTATCCTCTGTGATGCTAGATATGCATCCAGGTTAATCTTTTTCCACTTGGCTACCTGCTTCTTCCAACACCACTTATTAAGAAGAGCTTTACTGTTTTGATTACATTTTGATCACATACTAAGTTTTCACAAGTGTTTGGTCTATTTATGGACTTTATATTATTTTTTTTAACAACATCTTTTTGTTAATTGGGGCTTTATAATTTTATTCTGATATCTGGTATAACTAGTTTCCTTTTATTGCTTGTCCTTTTCACTTTCCTAATGCTTGTTTTTCTATATAAACTTTAGAATCAGCTCTAGTTCCTAAGAAAAACACTTATTTGGAATTGCATTAAACTTGTAAAATAACTTAGGACAACGAACACTAGGGTGTTCTTTAGCTATAACTTGACATACAAGACAGTAGATCTTCGTGGTGTTAAACACTCCTACTCATTTTATATGTCCTGATTTCCTTTTGGTCTTCTGGAGAATTTAAATTTTTATCACACAGGTTTAAACTTCTTATTTACTTGTAAGCACTTTATCTTTCGTATTGTTATGAATGGAAAGGTGGTGGTTGGTGTATATGAAGCCTCTTGTTTCTATAAACTTCCTCCTTGATTTACTGATTTACATATACTGAATAACAGGCAGTGGGCGACTTTATCTTTACTTGGGATTTAATAGAAATGCCTCTGCTTTGTGTTCATATGTAGATTATGATGATCTACATAAGTATGGGTTACTGCTTTGCTCTCTGGGGGTGTGAGTTAGAAACAAAAAGTTTAAGACTGCTGCTGTACCCCCGATAAAACAACCAGGAAAGTTCACATTAATCAAGGAGACAAAAATCCCTCCAAACTCTGATACTGAAATCTTGAAAAAAAATCAAAGGGAATACAAATAAAATGCCACATAAAATTTCCATTCCTATTACTTTCTTTCCATTTCCTCCTTTTGGGTGACTGTTTCTTTATACTCAGTTCCTCTGTTTCTCTTTTGTGTTTTTTTTATAGCTTTGTTTTGTTTCAGTCTATAAAGTTATTTTGTTGTGTTTTTCATTTTTGTCTGCCTTGTGTTTTTCAGATGACTATTTTTTAGAAAGTATGTTCAATTTCACTGTTTCTCTTAGAGTGTTTGTCGGATTAGACAGGTTAGTTTATATTACTTGTATTTGAATGAGAGAGATTTTCCGGGGTAAAAATACAAGGGAAGAGGAAGCTCAGTGGTATTTTATGCTTCACCTCTTTTATCATTAAAGGAAAGGATTTCTGTTACAGGGCAGGGAGAGGAGCACCCAGAACCCCCAAGCCTGCCCTCTCTGAATGGGTTCTGCCATCCGCCGCATTAAGACAAACACATAAAACCTTTANNNGAAAGGAACTTTAATACAACTAGGGTACAATAAAGAAAGAACAAAGAATATAGTTACTAAGTTAAGCATTTAAAGTTACCCATCTCCTTGAGGGTAAAAGTTTAGCCAAATAGGATTGGCCCAAAGCAAGGCCCAAAAACCTGCCACACATCTAAAGGACCTTTTAGTAGAGACCCATAGAAAAGGGTCAGAAGGAGTTAGACAAATCTGGGAGGAAAAGAGCAAAATCAAAATCAAGATGACAGCTGCCATTGTTAACCTCCCCACGGGTCTCTCACCCACATCACTTCCAACCAGTCCAAGACCAAAAAGCAAGCGCAGTTTCTTCACATGTCCCTCTGCTCCACGTGCCTCCTCCAGGTCTCCTTGCTGTTCTCCATTTTCCTTTCTCCCTTCTCTCTTCTCTGCAGAAATCTCCTTTTCCTCCTCAGCTCCACCCACTTAGGGCGGAACCAGGATTTTGGAACTTGCCCTTTTCCTGGGACCACCCTGTTAGATTTCCACTCTGCTGGTTTGATGACCCTCATCTAGTTAAGACCTCTTTCTGTCTCCAGTAGCTCCTGGCTTCTGGATCTGCTGTCACTTTTAGGAATCTGGTAATGCCCCACTCCTAAATACTTTTTAAGCCTTTTATATAAATCTGCTTCCCCCTGCTGTCCTTTTCTGCATAATCTGGGTTTTGCTCTCATTTCTCTCTTAGGTGATGCCTGCCATTCTGAAAGGAATTAGCATAGGTTTAAACCCCTTAATATTCCCAGTTCTTCCAGGTCTTGGATTTGAGTAAGCTTAAGCAGAGTTAACTGGATGTTGGGGAGGAGGATTTTTGGTCCTTAGTTTTGTTGTTCATTATTAAGAGTCAGTTGTACCAGTTCTCATTCAGGGAGCGTCTATCCTAAGAACGAATATTTGCTAGTTATTTCTGAGTTCTGTTACCCAGGAGGATTTCTCACCGTTATCTGGTCTTTGTACTGCACCTACCACACTATTTCAGGGGTTTGGGCCATACTTTTATCATTTAGAGTCAGCATATCCCTGAAGTATAGTGTGTGGATTGGCTGGTTGAGTCTGCCAGCGCTCATGCCCCACCTTTCATTCTTGATGTTTTAGTCTGGTTTTCTGAAGTACTTAAAAGATTCAAAGCTAACCAGCCACCATTCTGTTAGGGGGAAGGATGTCATGAATGAACTGTGTAAATGGGTTATGGACTCCAGCCCCACTCCAGAGCAACAGTATCCAAGAACTACAGATCCTACCCGGCCACCATCGAGAGTGGGTCCCTGGGACCTGAGGGTGGTGGGACACGGCCAGGCTGGGTATAACCAGACACGTGGGCCTTGGGGCCTCTTAGTTTGGAGCCAGCTCTCAGCACACTGTTGGGTTCCAGCTGGGAGGAACTGGTAGGACATGTTTATGGGTTTAGGGCCCTCTCTTCTCCCTGTTATTCATTTCTTTATTTCCCTTCTTTTGTAAATAAAGCCCATTATTAACCTTTGTGTGTGCCTGCAGCTGGGCTTATTATAAGCGCCTTTCAAGTGCTCACATGAGGGCCCAGTCAGGCAAACAAACCTATTTTATATCAGGGTTGCCCTGTAACAATTCTGTGAAGCTCTCCTTGTATTCTTTGCTATTGGTGTTCCTAGGATTTCACCCTTGACCGTCTTTTTCAGAGGCTGCTTAGATTGTCTATAAATAGTCACAGTGACGTTCAACGTGTTTTTAGCAGCAGTGACATTCTGACTCCTGACATCCTCATTTCCATTCTATGCCTATTCTAAGATCCTTATTTTTCAATAAGGATCCTTGACAGATCTGCCTGTATGTTCCTCAGAAACTTGACACTGTCAGTCAAGATCAAACATGATCTTCCTGCAGGTTGTAGGTAGCCAGCTCATCCTGCGTGGTTCTGTGTACATCACTGCTTACTTCAGACTGTGAGCCTTCCATCTCTGCCTGTGCCACACGACCCTACAAAGTGGTGACTGAGCCTTTTGGGGGGGGGCCGGGCATAGATTCTCCTGGGTGGCCTAGGGGTTCAGTCTCAGTGCCACCACCTCTGTGGCCTGAATTCAACCCCTGACCCCGGAGCCAACTCACATATAGTGTGGCAGACCTCTCCTGTCTCACCCATTGCTCCCCTCAGCAGTGTATTTTATTTTTTAAGATTTATTTATTTATGCATACAAGCACTGGGGTACAGGCCAGAGTCATGGAAGGTGAGAGGATTCACCAGAGACAGAGTGGGGGACAGAACAGGCAGACTGACTGAAACACCGCTGAGGGGAGCAGCGGGCGAGGCAGGAAAGGTCTGCTGCGTCATGTGGGTCCCCTCCCTGGCCAGGGTTTGAACTTGTGCTGCTGTGCTGCAGACGCTTCACAGTGTGGTGCTCAACCCACTGCGCCACCAGGGAGACCCAGCAGTGTACTTCTTTAAAAGATCTACTTATGTGGGGCCTCCCTTGTGGGGCAAGGGGTTGAGCGCTGCACTGTGGGGCTTCCACAACCACTGCAGTGCAAGTTAAATTCTCAGCCAGAAAGTCACCCACAGGGCGCAGCAGACCTCTCCTGCCTCACTTGCTGCTCCCCTCAGCAGTGTATTTCAGTTGATTTGCCTGTTTGCTCCCCACTCTGTCTCTGGTGAATCTGCTCACTGTCCCCTGCACCTCTGGCCTGTACCCCAATTCTTGTATGCATAAATAAATCTTTAAAAAAATACTTCAGCATCAGTTTTCTGAGAACAAGGACATTCCACAGCACAGTAATGAAAATTAGAAGATTTAACATCAGTACAGTCCTATTATTTAGTTCAAGGTCCATATTCAAATTTTGACGCTTGTACTAATATATTTACAGGACATGTCTAATGTGATATTACTCAAAGTCTAATGTAAATAGAGTAATTATTAGAATTTCAGGGGAACTTTTTGAGTCTTTAAAATCTGAGTGTTCAGGACAATGTCTTGCACATTATACTCACGTGACTTGATTTTAATAAGCTGTCGTCAGATGAGTTTTGAATTAAGCTAGGAATGAGCACTACAGTTAGAATCACTGGGAGCCCCATTCACACAGGGCGGTGGTGCTGGAGAACAGTAGCAGTCGTCCTGTTACGTTATGAACAGCTTGCCTGTGTATGAGTGAAAGTCTGAAAGTAGACTTTTCTTTCACTCACATTTCTGGATGTGTGAAGACCTTGAAATCAAGAGGCAAATAGTTCAGTCCCTTTGTACGTGCTTTGATTTATATGGCAGACGGTCATAATTTTGTCCTTTTTACAGGGCCATGTCCTTGTGCACCCCAGGGAATTGCACCTTCTTCATCCTGCAGGAGGCCCTGGGGCTCAGCCTGAGTTCTAGGAGGGTACTTGGCCTCAGCATTAACCTTCTAGTGCTGTGTCATTTCCCCGATTACAGGTTAGGGACTGACCAAACTCGGTGTGATCCTCTCCAAGTGAGAAGACAACTCTGGGTGGTGGAGAAAGAAGTGGAAAGGAAACTGTCCAGGTGAGTGGATAACAGCTAGGCCGGTCATGGTTGTTCAGTCAGCACTGATACCCCTAATGCTTTTAAGGACATTTTCTTACAGGCCCTAGTCTTGGGGTAGCGGTTAGCATGAATTCTTTAGGTATCGGAATGACATTCCTGTCATCATTTATCCTGTTTCAATATTCTGCCCTTTTCACCAGATCATGGAGAATGACGTTCCTTACTTAGCTCTGTCCCAGATGTCAGCACTTCATACCTCACTTGTTTTGTCTCAGTGTACTTGTCTTTTCATTGATACTGTCGATTTCACAGTCTCGTGTGTGCACAGTCCTGTCCCCATGCATTGTCTTGGGTAGGTCTTAAGTCTTTACAGATCATCTGATGTTTTGGTTCCTTTTTAGTACTTGCCACTTTCTCCCATTTTTTTCAGTGGCTACGTGTGGCAGAATTACATTTTATATCTGTAATACTTCCTGTTTTCTTATCCACTTTCCCTAGTACACATCTGCAGGCTCCTTTTGCCCTCACATATCTTTGAGAAGTTGCTATCTTAGAAATCAGTGCTGACTTTCTGCTGCATGTACATGTATGTATGAACCTATGGGACTGTTTTTTGTTGTTGTTGTTGTTTTTTTTTGTTTTTTTAGAATTATTTATTTATGCATACAAGAGCTGGGGTACAGGCCAGAGTCGTGGGAGGTGAGAGGATTCACCAGACAGAGTGGGGAGCAGAACAGGCAGACTGACTGAAACACACTGCTGAGGGCAGCAGCGGGCGAGGCAGAAGAGGTCTGCCACGCCATGTGGGTCCCCTCCCTGGCCGGCAGCAGGGATCGAACTCGTGCTGCAGTGGTTGCGGTTTGCCCCATAGTGCGCTGCTTAACCCGCTGCGCCACCAGGGAGGCCCTTTTGTTGTTTTTTTTTTTTTTAAAGATTTATTTATGCGTACAAGCACTGGGGTACAGGCCAGAGGTGTGGGAGGTGAGAGGATTCACCACAGACAGAGCGGGGAGCAGAACAGGCAGATCAACGGAAGTACACTGCTGAGGGGAGCAGCGGGCACAGCAGGAGAGGTCTGCTGCACTCTGTGGGTACCCACCCTGGCCGGCAGCAGGGATCGAACTCGTGCTGCAGTGGCTGCGGTTTGCTTCATAGTGCGTTGCTTAACCCACTGCACCACCAGGGAGGCTCCCTGTTTGTTTTTTATTATAATACATGAATGCAAATTTGGAAGATAGAATTTCACTGACCCTCAGTGAAAATATGAAATAGAAATACATATAAGCCCTTGATTTCCTTTTCATACAAATGGTGTGTTTATCTTATATATAGTCTTTTATCTTCCCCATCTCTCCCAGAGTTTCTTATTCAACACATAATACATTTTAACCTGTTTCCTCTTAATGGGTCAGGTTATTACCAGGCTTATGCTGTTGAATACGTAAGCTTCTTCACATTGTTTTGTAGATACTTATTAATATAATAAAGTACTCATAAGTAGAAATGGTAGGTCAAAGTTAGGTTCATCTGTACATTTGAAATAGGCCCATTGCTCTCAAAAGAAGTAAACCGAATTTAAAGGATGTTTATTTTGAGTGATAAAACATCAAGTGTTTCTCAAACTGGTACGGATCCATCCTAGCTGACTGCTTATAGACAGTGGCGTATTAATTTTTTTTATTGTGGTAACATGAATATACAACACTGTACAATTAGGGGAATATGTTCATGCTTCCTCAGGTGCCACTAAAGGGTTTTGTTTTGTTTTTTTTTTTTAAAGATTTATTTATTTATGCATACAAGCACTGAGGTACAGGCCAGAGGTGTGGGGGGGTGAGAGGATTCACCACAGAGAGCGGGGAGCAGAACAGGCAGGTCAACAGAAGTACACTGCTGAGGGGAGCAGCGGGCACAGCAGGAGAGGTCTGCCACGCCATGTGGGTCCCCCCCCCCTGGCCGGAGGCAGGGATCGAACTCGTGCTGGGGTGGCTGCGATTTGCTTCCTAGTGCGTTGCTTAACCCACTGCGCCACCAGGGGAGGCCCCACTAAAGGGTTTTGAGTAGAGGAGTGATGTGAAAAGAACAGCATTTGAAAGCAATGGGTGGCCTCTGTATAGAAACTTAAGATGGGGGGGGGCGGTGGGGCGGCCAAGGCAGGAGATTAATCTGACACTGTTGCAGTCATCCAGGTAGGAACGTGGTAGTAGGTGAGCTGGTGAGATGTCGTCAGAGTCTTCGTCTGTTTACAGGCAGAGCTCACAGGACTGGACAAGTTCTGTGTTAGTTGAGAGGAGAAGGATCATTGGTGTGACCCCAGGTTCTGGTTTGAGTAACTGGAAGACTGTGAGTTGCATTTACTGGGCTAGGAGGCTCCAGGAGGAGCCTGAGTCTAGCTGGAAGAGCTAGATGAAGAGTTACTTTTGTGAGTTGCGTGGACACCTCTCTAGATCATCTCAGCGCAGGTTCAGGCAGGAGGCAAGCAGCTAATACACAGATCAGGAATTTAGGGGTGTAAAAAGCTGTGCTTTCCTTGCTATGTACTGCTTTACTCAGTCGTGGTCTTGGCATGTCTTGCTCTGTTCTCCTTTTCTGGCCTTTCAGGAATGCGTTTGGGTCCACCAACCGTAATCTGCGTTTCTGACTTCTTTTCTTTGCAAAGCAGGACCTGGTGATGTGTCCGTCGAGGCTGTGTCCTTTGTTTCTAGAGAGCATTGCACGTGACAGCGTCCCCTGGACAGCAGTGGCCACTGTCTGCTCCCGTCCTTTTCTTACAAAATAGTGATTACAGTTACTGCCACTTCATCTCTTATTAACAAATCAGGGTGTTTATTTTGTAGTTTCTTCACAGAGGTGAGAGATGGACAGACGTGTTGCTGCACCGTTGCAGAGGAAAGGATCTTCCTTCCTAGGCACGCTGTGCCACTTCTGTCGGTCGGTGCTTTGACGACCCACCCTGCTGCTTATCTTGCTAAGTGTTTGCTCACTGCTTGCTTTGCTATTTGTCTTTTCACTGTCTGCCTCTTACTGCAGGTGACTCCCGGGGAACCCTGTATTTGCCTGTCCTCCTTCCCTTTATAGATAGATTCCCAGAACTCATACACTCTGAAGTTACACATAGATAAATCAGCTAGTTAATACTTAGTACCTTCGTCTTTCTGTCTTGCTGAAAGTTTTGCCTGTTTTGGAATAAAGAGTTGTCTAATTTCATTTTCATTGCATTTCCTTCTCTAAAATTTTTTGAATCTTGATTTTTGACCGAAATGCTCTGCCTGTTTTGGTCCTAGGCCTCATTTAAGCCTCTTAATTCCTCCTTTATTGCTCTCCCCTCAGATTGTTCCCCTTACTTCATCTCCAGTAAGCACTGCTCAGTAATACTACTCAGTGAATACTACACTATCTGATTTTTCTGTTTTGCTACCTGGTATTTATTAAAAATCTGTTGAAAGGAAGTTCCATGTTTTTTCTGTTTACAGTTTTGGTGACGTAGGAGTTACTAATTATTTGTTTGTTTGTTTAAGGATTTTATTTATGCATACAAGAGGGTGGGGGACAAGAGGACTCACCAGAGACAGAGTGGGGAGCAGAACAGGCAGATTGACTGAAATACACTGCTGAGGGGAGCAGTGGGCGAGACAGGAGAGGTCTGCTCTGCGCCATGTGAGTCCCCTCCCTGGCTGGGGATGGAACTCAGGTGCTGCTGTGCCTCGGATGCTTCACAGTGCGGCAGTCAACCCACTGTGCCACCAGGGACGCCCAAGTGGTATTATTTTCAACATTAGGTGCAATGTGGAATTTGAAACTTTATCAGTACATTTTTTTGGTTTTGTATCTAATAGCCACTGGTCTGTTTTAAACTTTGATTGGATATTATATTCATGAATAACATAATTGTCTCTGTTCTGTTTTCAGAAAGTACCGATTGAATAATACCCACATCTGAATGACTATAGTTTGTAAAGGAGCCGTTTGTTTACTTTTTTTTTTTAAGATTTATTTATTTGTGCATACAAGAGCTGGGGTACAGGCCAGAGTCATGGGAGGTAAGAGGATTCACCAGAGACAGAGTGGGGAGCAGAACAGGCAGATTGACTGAAAAAAAAAACAGGCAGATCGACTTTTGGGCAGATCGACTGAGGGGAGCAGCGGGGAGACAGGAGAGGTCTGCTGCGTCATGTGGGTCTCCTCCCTGGCCGGGGATCGAACTGGTGTTCCTGTGCAGCGGATGCTTCACAGTGCGGTGCTCAACCCACTGCACCACCAGGGAGTCCCCCATTTGTTAATTTAGTTAAAGTAAATATCTTTGATGTAAAAAGTTCCCCTTGAATAAAAGTAAAAATGACATGACTGGTTTAACTCAGAACTTAAATATTTGCCCATGTCTTTTTCTTGAGACAGCTATCATCCTTTGGTGTATGAAGTTAATTCTGTGTGTGTGGAGGAGGAGTTTGCCCGGAATTGGTATCTTTTGCTTTTTGTTTTGGTTTTCTGTGTGTAGCACAGACTCTCGGACTTTCCTCAGAATAGTCAAAAGTCCTCTCAGTATTATTTTCCATGTGTCAGATGCACTAGAAAGTCTTTTCCCCCGTGAGGATATTACTCCTGGCATTTTGTCCTGCTCCAGTGTGGAGTGCTGTGATTTGGTGGTCAGCTCTTGCCTTGTGGCTTTCTTCATTACAGAAATTTTCTTCATTACTCTCCCCTACCCATGCATCCCCTTTTTGAGGGGGGTCCTCTCTTGCCTTGCCTTCCCTAGAGGATACTCAGTTTGGTGGAGCACGTCTTCTAGTAGCATCCTGGGACCAAAGAAGCACTTGTAGGTCTGAAAGGGGCCTGCGGCTAGCCTGCTGATAGGCGAGGGTTTGAATGTTGTCTTCTGACTTTCCATCTTTATTGGGAAATTGGACGCCATTCTGACTCCGGTTCCTTTGAATGATGTTCTTTTTTTTCTGAAAGGAGTAATAACTTCTTTATTTTTTCCTTTGAAATATACGTTGATGTGTCCATGTATTATTATTCATTATGCAGGGTGCTAACTGGGTTCTTTACATCAAGGGATTTATGATTTAGAGGAAATTCAAGGTGTTTTTTTTTTTTTAATTTATGCATACAAGTACTGGGGTACAGGCCAGAGGTGTGTGCGGGGGTGAGAGGATTCACCACAGAGAGGAGGGAGCAGAACAGGCAGATCAACAAGAAGTACACTGCTGAGGGGAGCAGCGGGCACAGCAGGAGAGGTCTGCCACGCCATGTGGGTCCCCCCCCCCCCCCCCGGCCGGCAGCAGGGATCGAACTCGTGCTGCAGTAGCTGTGGTTTGCTTCATAGTGCGTTGCTCAACCCACTGCGCCACCAGGGAGGCCCAAGGTGTTTTTTTTTTTTAAATCTGAGTTTGTCTTTTTACTTGGCACTTGTGCTCATATGCATTTGCTAAACAAGGCACCTGGCAGAGCCTGAGTTTGTTAGGGTGAAGCAGTGTCACCCTGTAGTAAAGCAAACTCTGTTGCTGTGAATAGCAATATGATCTACCTCACCTTCCTCCTCCCTCCCTCCCCTTCTTAATCCTTTTTTTGTTTTAAAGATTTTATTTATGTATTTAGAGCTAGGGTATAGGCCAGAGGTGTGGGAGGTGAGAGGGTTCACCAGAGACAAAGTGGGGAGCAGAACAGGCAGATGGGCTGAAACACACTGCTGAGGGGAGCAGCAGGCGAGGCAGGAGAGGTCTGCTGTGCCATGTGGGTCAGCTCTCTGGCCGGGGATCGAACTCGTGCTGCTGTGCAGTGGATGCTTCACAGTGCAGCGCTCAACCCACTGCGCCACCAGGGAGGTCCCCCTTCTTAATTCTAAGGGAGCCTGTTTTGTCTGTTTCTTGTTCACAAAATCCTGTTAGTTCACTCATGAAATATCTTCTTCTAACTGACTATGATTGGTTTTAAGATTTTGTTGTTGTGCTTTTCTTTGTTTCCTCATTTTTTAATTATCTCAGTTTTCATCTGTTTTTGATGTTAGTGGGGTTCCTCAAATGAGTGGAATAAACAATCATTTAAGAGTAGTCATTAAAGAAGGTAATTATATGCATGTCTATATCTGGGTGCTTCTTGTCACCTCTTAGGCTCCAGTGGACTAACAGTAAACTACCCTGTGGACCAAGGGTTTCCTTTCTGCAGAGTGATTATGCTTCCTTACTCTTCGTCAGCTGAGGTGTGATGACCAGAAAAACAAGTACAAGTGACAGGGTCATTAGCTACCCATCTTTACACTGTCTTAAGTGCTTAATTTTCTCCCATTTCCTGAGTCTTTCTGATAGTTTGTGGCACAGATTGATTTGCTTGACTTTGGTATCCTTTAATGAAGTATCTTTGTTACTTGAGGTTCCTCAACTCTGTTATCTGCTGAAAGTTTTCTAGTCTTTACTGAAAAATCTATCAATACCTGTGCACCAATGTCTCCTATTTGTTTTTCTTGGGGTTTGTGTCACTTTCTTTTTTGTTACTTTCACTTTTATTAGTGGAGTTCTGGGTGGAAGCAGTTACTCTCCCTTTCTTATGCATCCTTTGTAGACCTTCTCAATTTTGCAGTCTTTTTATTCTGTTTATTCTTAAGAAATGGAAGGATTTTTTTTTCAAGAGTAAGCTTTGATTATTAAGCTAAATATTCAAAGACTTGAATGTTAGTTTTCTACCCAGATATCTTTCATAAGGGTTTCCTTTTAAACTTAGCTGGATATAGGGATCATAATTAAGTTGGACTGTCAAAGTTAATCCCTAAAAGCACAGTCTGACACGTTACTATTGCTAATAACGAGAAAATTCATGAGTGATGATAACAAAGCTAACATTGAGTGCTCATGTGCCAGCACTTTATATGTTCATCCTCCCATATTAGAAACTTGAGAAAATGATGACGAGATAGAGGGACTGCAAGACTTGGGAGGCAGATTGCATCAATCTTCAGTACAGTAGACTGGAGGGAAGAGCAGTGGATATAAGAACATTGAGAAGATCACAGATCTTTTCTGATTTGTGATCAGATCTTAAGTCTGTTAAAGCAACACCTTTTTAAACTTAACCTAGAAAGAATTTAAAGCACAGTTGAAACTTAGTTGTAAGGGAAAGTAGTAAGGAAAGACTTACCAATTTAGTCAGGAAACCTTACCATAAGCTTATTCCTTTATGGTAGTATACCTTTAGGTATAAATCAGTGTGGAAATGCCTTCAGAAAAATTTGAGCCACATCTGATACCCAAGAATTATAGTACTGGAGAGAAACCCTGTAAATGTGGGACAACGTTCACTCATACATCTCATTAAACATAGACGTTAGATTGGAGAAGAACCATGAGTTAACCAGATTACAGATCTCATTAAGTGGAGTAAAAATCATAGTGGAGAGAAACCAGTAAATATAAAAAAATTTCTTTGAGCATTAGGAAATTTATACTTGGAGAAAAACTGTGTACTAAGTATGACAAAGTTTTCTTTTGAACCTTATCCCTTATTCTACATTTGAAAGGTCATACGCAGAGACGTCCCACAAATGTAAGAAATGTGGAAATACCTTCAGTCAAAAGTAAATCTTCAGTCATCAAAAAATTCATCCTGGAGAGAGATCTTGTGAATGTGGGAGAACTTCCATTCAGATGTCACACCTCAGTCAACAGAGAAGTAGTAGAGGGGACATCCCCTTTGCCTGTAAGGTATGTGGGAAAATTTTCAGTCACAAGTCAAATCTCACTGAACATGAACATTTTCATAATAGAGAGAAACCTTTTGAATGTAATGAATGTGGAAAAGCCTTCAGCCAGAAGCAGTATGTCATTAAACACCAGAACACCCATACTGGAGAGAAGCTTTTTGAATGTAACGAGTGTGGAAAATCCTTCAGTCAGAAGGAAAATCTCCTTACCCATCAGAAAATTCACACTGGAGAGAAACCTTTTGAGTGTAAGGATTGTGGGAAAGCTTTCATTCAGAAGTCAAACCTCATCAGACACCAGAGAACTCACACTGGAGAGAAGCCCTTTGTGTGTAAGGAGTGTGGAAAAACCTTCAGTGGCAAATCAAATCTTACTGAGCATGAGAAAATTCATATTGGCGAAAAACCCTTTAAATGCAGTGAATGTGGAACAGCTTTTGGCCAGAAGAAGTACCTCATAAAACATCAGAACATTCACACTGGAGAGAAACCCTATGAATGCAATGAATGTGGGAAAGCCTTCTCTCAACGAACATCACTTATTGTACATGTGAGGATTCATTCAGGTGATAAACCCTACGAATGCAATGTTTGTGGAAAAGCCTTCTCTCAGAGTTCGTCTCTTACTGTGCATGTGAGAAGCCATACAGGTGAGAAGCCTTATGGATGTAACGAATGTGGGAAAGCCTTCTCTCAGTTCTCAACCCTTGCTCTGCATTTGAGAATACACACAGGTAAGAAGCCTTATCAATGTAGTGAGTGTGGGAAAGCTTTTAGCCAGAAGTCGCATCACATTAGACACCAGAAGATCCATACATATTAAAAACCCTGTGAATATCTTGAAAATTGGAAAGCATTCATCATTGTGTACCTCGTCTTACAGCAGAAATAATTGTCATGAAGGCAAACATCATAAATGAGTGGAACAAAAGCTGAAAAACTTGGAGGACACCAGAAAATTCAATACTGAAGAAAAAGACAATTGTAATGACTTAAAACCTATGCCTGCAAAAATCCAATAGCAAAGGTAATGATGAAACTTTAGGCACATTTCCTCTAAAATTGGGAATGGAAAACATGCTTGTAACCACTGCTGACTGCACAGACGTGGAGATTTCACCAGTGTCACAAGAAAATTAAGTTTTGAGTACTGGAAAGGAAGAGACTTATGATAATGAGTTAAGCAGAACAGAAAGATTCTAGAAACATGCTTTTATTAGAATTCAGAATATGATCAAGTGGCATCAGGAGGTAAGATGATTATGGAACTTACAGAAAATGATTTGGAGGTTTTTTCTCCAAGGAAAAACAATAGACCATGAGCTCCATGCAAAGGTTAGATCAATGATGATTAAAACAAATATGAAAATACTATATACTAAAATGGTTATGACTTTGGGAAGAGGAAAACATTGCTTGTGATAAATTCAAAGATACCTAGCAGTTCTACAGAGCGTGCTGAGGAAATACACACCAGGCTGTTGACTGTGGCATGATTTGTAGTAGCCGTAAATTGGAAACAAAGCCCATCAGTATCAAAAATGAAAATACTTTTGATACTGTCTTCTGTAACATGGATCAAGGAGGTCTACGTGGAATTCAGAGAAAGGTCAGAGATACCGGAGGGAGAGAAAGGAAATTATGGAATGACGTCAATAACATTTTTGTAAATTTGAATTAAGACTTCCCTCATAAGATTCAGTACTATATATTGATAATGGATATATATGTATGTATTTTTTTTTTCTTATGTTTTTTGAAATGGATTGGAAGGATACAGACCAAACTCTTGGTAGTGGTTGCCTGTGAAGAGTGACGAAGGGAAGGGATGAGTGTGGGAGGTGGGGTGGGGATTGGTTAAAGGGGACTTGAGTTTTATATATAAACATCCATTTCTCTTTTAAAAAAAACTGCAAGTAAATATATCAAAATACCTAGATAATTCTGGATTGTGGTATATGGATATCTTGTCTTATTTTTTGTACTTTTCTGTATTTTTAAATTTTCTCAAAATTATTAAGGATGGGGTGAGGATGGGAACACGACCTGTAGAAATCGTGTTCTAATGGATTCATTCCCAATCAGATACTAAACTTTTTATAGAAAATATTTCTAAAATTTTATCAGTAATGAGTGGATGGACTTGCTCTCTATGTAATATGAAATTATCTATTTTATTAAAATTAAAAATGATAGCATAACCCAAATCTGTGTAATTTGTTTTTACATTATATTGTACACTTGTTAGTTTCTGTCTTCACACAACTAACATTTTATACCATCACTTGAGCTTAGAACTTTTAAGGAACTTTTAGTTAAATAAGAGTACATCTGTGAGGTGATGGGGCACTGGTGATATGGTGATGGGGATTACAATTGATGTCAAGTATATATATTTTTTAAAAATGTTAATAATAAAAAAGAGTACATCCACAGATTTTATATAATGTATCTTTTTCAGATAAACTGGTTTAAAATACAAATTATCTGTCCTGTGAATTTCCATGAAAACAGCATATGTATTAAAAATTAAGTTTCTGATTATTCTTTAAAAATAAACATTCAAATTCTTAGAACATCCACGGTTAGTTAGGATTTCAGTGTTTAGCCTGCAAGCTATCTCGTTCAACACCTTGCATTGACACCTTTGTTCTGGTGTTTTCCTCCTAAACTTTATCGAGGTGTAATTGAAAAATTACATATTTATAGTGTACAGTGTAATGGTTTGTTGTACATTGTAAAGTAATTCTCACTGAATTGTTTTACAGAGATGGCGAGGATGGACTAGGTATGAGAAAAGTGGCTCAGAGAAGTTTTATGTAAACCAGTCCTTAATGATAGTGCACCTTGGGTCTCATCATAGTCACTACAATGTAACTTGTCAGAATGTTATTAAAGATTAAAGGTTTGTTTGAATATTGGTGAACAGCAAAGCTTAGCATTTGAGGTTATTTTCAAGACCCACTTTAAAAATGGTTAAACTCATTAATACCACGTTACTGTATCTCTCACTAGCCTTGCGAACGAATGGTGGTGTAAATCTTCAAAGTTTTATAAGATTAAGGCCCCACCCCCTTTTATTTTTATTATTTTTTTAAAGATTTATTTATGCGTACAAGAGCTGGGGTACAGGCCAGAGGTGTGGGGGGGGTGAGAGGATTCACCACAGAGAGCGGGGAGCAGAACAGGCAGATCAACAGAAGTACACTGCTGAGGGGAGCAGCGGGCACAGCAGGAGAGGTCTGCTATGCCATGTGGGTCCCTGCCCTGGCTGGCAGCAGGGATCGAACTCGTGCTGCAGTGGCTGCGGTTTGCTCCATAGTGTGTTGCTTAACCCACTGCGCCACCAGGGAGGCCCCCCACTCCCTTTTAAAAGGGGAAATTACATAATGGGTTTAGGGAATTGCACCAGATGCTTGTACACCATTTTAAAATTGTCCTCATTTCTCACCCACAGGGGAAAGAACATCCTATATAAATACTTGTAACTGTTAAACTGCCTTTCCCCCTTAAACTCTCATGCTTCGTTCTTTTTAATTCTGTCCCAGTGTGCAGCTTTGGAGTGAACAGTAAATTGGGCCTTGACCCCAAGATTAAATCCAGGGGAACTCCTCAATCTGTATTGCCGGTGGCCCAGCACTGCCACCCACTCTGCCCAGCAAATGGGCTGGAGAGGGAAGATGGAGGAAAGTTAGTGTGGTCCGTTCCTCAGGAGGTGACTGACTGAGCCCAGTACATCTTCCATTGTAGTCCATCCTAGCAGCTCATCAGTCAAGATTTATAAAAGCAAACCTGTTTAGTCCCAAACTGCCTGCATAGTATTGTTCTTTATACAATCCCCAGACCATGCTGAAGAACCACAAAACAAGGTCGGTTCTCACCTCAAGCCCAATAAAACAGCTGAAATGTGTGGCTGTCAGCGAAAGCCATCTATCAAGCTTCTAGGTGTTCTCAGGAAGGCTCCTTGAAAACCACTGTTGTTTGGTACTCTGGACTTTGCGTTGCTCTTAACGGTGGGTTTGGGGGCGATTTCCTAGGCTTTGATAGTTTTCAGCATTTTCTTTTTCTATTCTCCAATCCCTTTCGTGTATTTTGTATTTAGTAGCTAGAAGACTTGAAACTGATTTTATCATTTGACTTTTTGGTGGTAGTGGTTTCGGTTTTTTTTGCGACCCCCTGTCACATGGAGCCTCCCTCACTTCTCTACAGGGTAATACAGTGGTATTTACAGGAGATGCGGCGTCTGTCTGAGGCTACTATACTCTCCCTGCAGCCTTTGGCTGCCGCCCCGCCCTCTTCGCTGGAAGCCCACACTTCCCAGAGGGCATGAGGGTCCCGTCCACGGAACAAGCTCAGTTCCTGGCTCGGGGGTTGGGCCGGGTACCCTCATGGCGGGTCTGGCTTGCTCAGCGGAGGGACAGTCACTGTAACGTGGCAACTCCGCGCAGAAAGGAGCAGGGTCCGGGACGGTCGGGGCGTGCACTTCATAGCCCCCGCACCCACTCCGCATCCCCACAGGTACATTTTCCAGGACCCTCCGGCCTTTCCAAATTTGTGCTTCAACTCAATCTCCGGAGCCCCGGGTGAGTGGACCCGGTTCCCGAAGGCCCGAGGTTCAGGGTCCCTCGCGTGTCCCGAATCCAGGTGCCCTGCGCGGCCTTCCCACCCTCCGACCCGGTGCCTTCCTCTTGACACGCGCGGCGGCGGGACCTGGGCTCGCGCAGTTTGGGCCTGGAGGGTCAGGCTGAGTCCATCTGCCTGGCAGGAGGCGGTGGGAGAGGGAGCCTGGAGCGCCGGGACCGCAGGTTGCCGGGGGTGGGGCCCTGCCACCGCAGGGTGGGTGTGCGCTTGCGCGTGCGCACGGCTCGGTTTGTGGTACAAGATGCCGATTGACACCGCCGGACGGTGTGAGTGGCCGAGTGTAACTACGTGAGCTGGTTTCGGTGGCTTGTGTGCACGCTCTCACCTATGTACGTGGAAGGCGTGTCCTTGTTTGTGTCTGGTCCTGGTGGCACGACGTGTGAGAGGGGTTGTCGCTGCCCATGACCATCTCTGTTACTGACTGGTGAAGAGTTTGGCGGCAAAGGGAGTGGAGATGCAGACAGTGATCGTCATTCTTGCCTCTCGAGGATGGGTAGTGTAAGTGTGATAGTGCTCTTGGGGATCTTTGAGGATGAGTGAGCACCGTGTGAGTGGCTGTGTCACGACTTATGTTACTGAATGAGTGGGGAGGTAATAAAAGGTAGACAGCTATTAATCAACAGATAGGAAAAACCTAGTAGCATGGAAATGCAAACCCAGTAATATGAGAGATTTTTAAAAAACTAAAGAAATAGACACGGGCGGGGGAGGGGGAGGGAGGAGGAGAGGAGAAGCTCATAAAATCAGGACTTCAAACTCCAGCTAAAGTAACTTCCAGAAAAGAGAGAGAACAAAACTGGAGGAAGATTTCATAAAATATAAAGTGACTTCTAGAAATATAGTTTATGATTCTTAAAGTCCACTGGGTACCTTGTACAATAAATACATACAAACACACCAGGATCAAAATACACACACCCAAGACCGTGATACACTCAAGACAGTCACACACGTCCCAGGTCTTGATTCCCACCTCAACCGGGCTAGCGACGAGACCATCACGTCCAGGTCTCATTTCACCCTCACCCTCAGCACTGGGGCGGGCAGTCCTAGACTCACTGACAGACAAAGATGAAAAGGTCAGGTAGGTCAGTGTTTCACCTCTCTATATCCCGGGCGCGGCTGGCTGGGTGACAGCGGCCAGGACCAGGCTGAGAGCTAAGAACCAGGTGGTCCGCACCAGGACCGGACGGGCTGCTTTCCTCATCGGACTACGTTTCCCATCGGCCTGCGCTCCCAGCCACTTCCGCCGAAAACCGGATGTCCCGTTTGGTGCTGCCAGGGCGGCGGAGTCCCAGCAGTTTTAGCTTGTGAGCGACTGGGTGGTGCGCCTCTGCGCTTGGCTTAGGTGCGAAGAAGCGGTGGGCGAGCGCGAGTCCAGCTGGGAGGCTTCGGGGGCCCATTGCCGGTCCGGGACTACATTTCCCAGAGGACTCCAAGGGGTGGTGGGACCGCTGGTTCCAGAGTCTTCTGCTCAGGGACCTTTGGGGTCCGGTGCAAGTTGGCTAGTTTGGAGCAGGCTGGGAACTATGGCGTGCCTGGGGTGAGGAGTCGGTCCCGTCTTTTCATAGAAGCGAGCTGAAAAGAGGAGATCGAGAGACAGACAGACGGAGAGACGGGTATGGTAGTGCCCTCCTGGCGTGTGATTGGTTTTTGTTTCCTTTGGATAAATACTCAGCAGTGAATTGCTGGTCATATGGTAGCTCAACTTTTAATTTTTTGAGGACTCTCCATACTGTTTTCCATAACGTCTGCACCAGCTGACATTCCCACCAATAGTGTATAAGGAACCCCTTTTCTCTGCGACCTTGCCAATATACTTTTATTTTTTGTCATTCTGATAATATTCATACAGGTGTGATAGCTCATAGTGACTTTGACTTACATACCATCATATTTTTGTGTGTTCTCCATCTACCGCAAAATCTACCGTGTATCTCCAAGATATTTCGAGGATGGGAGGGAGAGTAAGGAGTAGACAGGGAACTATTGTTATTACTGTGGCCATGTGGGTTTAGGCTAAGCCATGCTGTGTTAACAATGCCTAAATATTAATATCTTAATATGAACATTTTATTTCTTATGCGTATCACTTATCCATCATGGACTGTGTCTGTCTCTCGTCATGATTCCTAGTTCATTCATGTGGTCAGGTATTCAAGGCCTTTAGTCTTTAGAATAGGCAGCACCTTCATAGATTTGGTCGTTCAAAATAGAGCTAGAGAGAAGCAAGAGATTTTACATCTTGATGTGTACAAGAAGCCTGGAAGTCTGTTTAGGTGCTGATAGGACTCCATCTTAGACTTAGGCTGTCGCCTTAGCGATATCTGTGGGAATTTTTGGCTGCAGTTGCAAAGGAAAAACTTTACAGGAGCCTGTTATTGTACTCATCTGTGGCCAGATTAACATGATGAGAACAGGGTCATGCTCTGAATGAATTCTTCCTCCAAAGTTTGTGGGCTCTTCTCAGCACTAGAGCATATCACCCTGAATCCATCCTGCTGTTCTTTGGTCCCAAGAACTAAGCAAAAGACTGGAATTTGTAGTTCCTGTGTGTGTGTTTTGGGGGAAAGCAGGAAAAAGCAATATAGCAAATTGGAAGATGAGTTTAGAGTTTTTAAAATGTTATTTGTGCATACAAGAGCTGGGGTGTAGGCCAAAGATGCAGGGAGTGGGACTGGTGATAGGACTCACCAGAGACAGAGTGGGGAGCAGCACAGGTCGGTCTACTGAAGTACACTGTTGAGGGGAGCAGCGGGAGAGACAGGAGAGGTCTGCTGCACCAAGTGGGTCAGCTCCCTGGTCCGACTTGGAACTCAGGTAGCAGTGGCTGGAGGTACCTTGATAGTACTAAGACTTTAACCCCTGCACCACCAGGGGAGGCCCCCGACCTTCTAGTTTTTCATACTCTGGCTGTACCTCCTTTGGGTATTAACCTGGGCCTGGACTTGCAGACCCCACCTGGCAAGATGACAACAGCCAGTGAACTTTATTTTGGCTTCATTGTCACCCATACTGACTTGAGCTGTTCAGCACGCCTGCCATAGCCAACCATTAGATGGCACCAAAGTTCCATTTCCATCTTGCTAGCTATCTATACAATTACACCACATAGATTTCCTTTAGGCCTCTAAACTTCATGCCCCTATCACTAAATACAGGTCAGACCATATGAAAAGAGCAGTTGAGAACTTCAGCTGGGGATTAGGCAATGAGACCTCTTAGGGATTAGTATATCCCCAATCTGATACCAACAGTCGCCTTTCCTTGGTATCCAACTATGTATCATATCATCTTATGCATCAAGGTCCTAAACTTGGCTAAAGGTTACGGTACACCCAGTGACATCAGTCTGTTACAGGGCAACCCCAGTGTGAAACGGGTTGGCCAGAGTGTGGGTCCTCGTGCATTTAAAAGGGACTTACAATGAGGCGCAACTGGAAGCACACACAGAAAGGTTAATAAAGGGTTTACTTAGGGAAAATAAAGAAAGGAATAACCCAGGAAGAAAGGGAGAGAGATAAAATGGTGAATGGGTCCTATCGAGTCCTATCGGTTCCTCTAAGCCAGGACCCCTGTAGCACTGTAAAGGCCAGCAAAAAGCTAAGCACCCCCAAGGCTCACATGTCTGAGTATATACCAAGCCTGGCTGCTTAAGTCCACTCTCAGTTCCCAGCAATCCTCCCTTCCGTGGTGATGATATTTTGGGATTTGTAGTCCTTGGCGTCTGGGGTGGGGGTGGGATCCATAAAACCTGTGTTTGTGGAGTGCGTTCAGGATTTCCTTTCCCCCCAACAAATCCATGACGTCACCCTTAACTAAGTCTCTGATAGCCTGAGGGACTATAACCCAGCCCTGCCTCTGAATGAACCTCTTCCATCCCCTCAAGCCCTCACTGTCCCCCACTGTCAGATGTCTCCTCTGCTCCCAGACCCCCAGCTGCTCTCCTGGCCTCCTCCTCTCCCAGTCTGATCCCACCACACAGCCTATACTCTACCTTCTCCTTGGAAGGGACTTTGAGGGCTGTTGAATATTCTCCTTCTCCCCTGACCCTTTTGTTTGTAGCCACTCAGACTTGGCTCTTATTCCTACCCCCTAATATACCATCCCTCCTGTGAAGCATTCAAAATAATTTTTATGTGTACCCCACTGAGCAAATAGCCCATGTCCTAAGCACTATAGTTTTGAATTGTGCCATAGGCATCCTCGTGATTACCTGACCATATTTCAACCTATCCAGCTGATCTTACGGAAATCACGATGGCATAACCTGTCCTCTATCTGTCTATTTGGCCAACTGTCTCTCTTGACCTAAACCTCAAATACTTTCCTGCTCTTCCCTTAAAATACTAAGTCAGACTGTTCAGTATGATTTTTTAAATTATGTCTGATCAAAATGTTACAGGGCAGGGAGAGGAGCACCCCAGAACCCCCAAACCTTCCCTCTCTGAATGGGCTCTGCCATCCGCTGCATTAAGACAAACATATAAAACCTTTAATGGAAAGGAACTTTTTTTTTTTTTTAAGATTTATTTATTATGCATACAGGCACTGGGGTACAGGCCAGAGGTGTGTGGGGCCGGTGAGAGGATTCACCACAGAGAGCGGAGAGCAGAACAGGCAGATCAACGGAAGCACACTGCTGAGGGGAGCGGCGGGCACAGCAGGAGAGGTCTGCTGCACCATGTGGGTCCCCTCCCTGGCCGGCAGCAGGGATTGAACTCGTGCTGCAGTGGCTGTGGTTTGCTTCATA
>JAGFMF010011389.1:3548830-3590494 GCA_019455555.1 Galemys pyrenaicus
GTCTCCTTGCTGCTCTCCATCCTGCTTCCTTCTTCCTCCCTTCCTTCTGTCCTCCTCTCTGCAGAATCTTCTTTCCCTGCTCAGCTCTACCCACTTAGGACAGAACCAGGATTCTGGAACTTCCCCCTTTCCTGGGGATGACCCTGTTACAAAGATGCTTACGGGAAGCATATTAATCTTGGTTGTCCATGTAAATGCTAAGATTTTAGCCCCTAAGGATTATTGGTATCTCCCCTAAAATACCTTATGCCCCTCACTACTGCTTTCAGTTATTCTTCCACTTCAGACTCATTAGTTTCACTTGTAGTAACTGTATTTTTGGGTAAAATAGAACCTTTTGGTAACAAAAAGAATGAAATACTACCTTTCGATTTGTCCTTTATCTTCTTTCTACACACCAAGGAGTCTGTGTTCTAACCAAGTGCCCTTATTCAATTCACCACATTGGGCATTAGAGGGGCTGCCCTTAGGACCCACACTGTTATACAACAAAATAAAATAATTCGTGCAAATCGGGAATGTTCCAGGTAACCAATGTTTAGCTCCCGGAGTCCCAAGTGGAGGGGAATGCTCCCTGCAGCATGCAGAGAGCCGCTGAGCACTGGGCTAGCTGCTGGCCAGCCAGAGACATTGGTTCCCTTGGCGGTACATCTTGCTGCGTGTGGATCAAGGCTTTGTGAGACGTTTGATTCCTTCCTCTAGACTGTGTTGCCTGATAATGGCCTCTCTCATGGTCCCAGGCCTTCCTAGGATCAAATGGGTCCCTTCCCCAAGTGTCCCTTAGGTGCTCTTCTCCTTGCTAGTGAGTATCTGCCTAAATTGTTCAGGTTTCCTCGTGTGTGTGTGTGTGTGTGTGTCTGTGCTTGTGCTGTGTTTGTTTCCTCCTGAGCATTCTTATGAATAGAAAATACATGTCCTGGAGAATAACAGTAGTTTTCTATTACTTAGTGTTTTGTTATGAAAATTAGTGCTTGGGCCTCTCTGGTGTGCAGTGGGTTAAGTAACACACTATGAAGTCAACTGCAGCCACTGCAGCACTGAGTTCGATCCCTGCCCCCGATCAGGGGGGTGACCCACAAGGCGCAGCAGACCTCTCCTTCCTAGCCCGCTGCTTCCCTCAGCAGTGTGCTTCAGTCAGTCTGTTCTGTTCCCCACTGTCTCTGGTGAATCCTCTCAACCTCTGGCCTGTACCCTAGCTCTTGTGTGCATAAATAAAATAAATATTTTTTAAAAATTAGTGCTTTCTTTTGCTCTAGACAAGTTTAGAAGCAAAACAAGATAGGAGTTGGTTTGCAATTTCTGTGACCAGACCTCTTTGGTGAGGCTTTTAGAAGGAATGTGACTGGAGTATAAGCAGAGATGTCTGCATCTACAAAAGTGTTTTTTTTTTTAAAAATATTTATGCATACAAGAACTGGGGTACAGGCCAGAGGTGTGGGGTGAGAGTATTCACCAGATAGGTGGGGACCACAACAAGGAGAAATACTAAAATCTACTACTGAGGGGAGCAGCAGGGGAGACAGGAGAGGTCTGCTGCACCATGTGGGTCCCTTCCCTGGCTGGGGATCAAACTCAGGCCATAGCAGTGATTGCTGAGACTTAACCCCAAGGCCACCAGGGAGGCCCCTGAGCTTATTTTGAAAAGAAGGATGCTTACAGACATTCTCTTAGACTAGTAACAGTACAGTCTCTCCAATGACATTTCATTTGGGATTTTCAGAGACCCACATTTCCTGTAATAAGTCAAAGTATAAAAGGCATATATCATAGTCTTACAATAGACCTCACATATTTTTTTAAATTTCTGATCACTGTGACTTATACTCTCAAATTTTACAAACCTGTTTCTTCTGAACTTCCTGTTTGCTAGAACTTTTTTTTATGTTGAGAAAGGGGGAAGCTCTAGAAGTCCCCTTATAACCCTGACAAAGTATTCTCTCCAGTATGAATGCTCCAGTTTTGTGTAAGGGTCAAGCTACTGCTAAAGCCCAAGCTCTTCGCACCTGTTATATTTATACGTCCGTGACAGCAGCCTTCTCCCAGTTAGAACATAAGGCTTCTTGTAGGACAGTCGTCTAGTCAGCCGCTACTGAAGACTTCTCTCAGCATCGGTTACAGACAGCTGTTACTGTCCCGAGTGCTCGAGCTCAGTTCGCTGAAAAAGTCGAGAAATTTAGCAGTATCTATGATAGCTGGGGGAAAAAAAAAACCCACAAATACCCTTGGATTGAATTTTTGTTAATATAAAATCAACAGAAACACACACATACACAGACATATACAAAAATACTTATGCAGTATTTTTATTTTAACACAAAACTATAAAAATACAAATATCCATCAAGAGGATAATAGCAGTATATTCTTAAAATGGAATAGTATACAGAAAGAAAATGAATACACTACTGCCACATGCAATAATGTACGACTTTTAAAATGCTGAGTGAAAGACAAAAGAATTCATGATGTATGAGAAAATATATATTAAGTTTAAAAACATGCAAAACCTACTTCTTGATGTTATAAGCCTGGGAAGTGGTAGTCTTTGGGGAAATAACAACTACTTTTTATTGCACAGAGTGCAGTAGGAAATATAGTTCATATTTTCTTTCTCTTATGGAGGCTGATGTTTAAAGCCATTTTAAATATATTGAATATGCATTTATTGTATTATATAATTTTAAAAACAAATTGATTAGCAGAAGCACTTGAAAACTTAAAAAATTAGCTTCACTAATGATAAATGTCCAATATCAATGACACACCCATTTTGTAAGCTAGTAAAAGGTAGATAGTTAACGTGGTATGGTACATTAAATTAGCAATTGTTACGTTTGTGGTTAAAGTTAATTAACAACATGTTAAAGCATGCTTTTTTTAGCTAAGGGTTTGCAATAACTTGGAAAGTTTCTTCACAGAGAAATGACATTTACTGCATTTCTGTATTTTCTCCCTTGTGAGATCTCTGATGAACAATGAGGTTTCTCTTGTAACTGAAGGACTTCCCACATTCATTACAAATATAGGGCTTCTCCCCTGTGTGAGTTCTCTGGTGTACAATGAGATTCGTCTTCTGGCGAAAGCACTTCCCACATTCGTTACATTTATATGGTTTCTCCCCTGTGTGCGTCCTTTGATGGTGAATGAGGTATGACTTCCTGCTGAAGGCTTTGCCACACTGAGGACACTCATAAGATTTCTGGCCTGTGTGTATTTTCTGATGGACAGTGAGCGTTGCCTTCTGGCGAAAGGACTTCCCACATTCATTACAAATATAGGGTTTCTCCCCTGTATGAATTCTTTGATGCAAATTGAGGTTCGTCTTCTGACTGAAGGACTTGCCACATTCATTACACTCGTAGGGTTTCTCCCCTGTGTGAGTTCTGTGATGGTCAATGAGGTATGACTTCATTCGAAAGGCCTTCCCACAGTGAGGACATTCATAGGATTTTTCCCCAGTGTGCGTTCTTTGATGTGCTACAAGGGTTGTCTTCTGGCGGAAAGACTTGCCACATTCATTACAGATATAAGGTTTCTCCTCGTTGTGAGTTTTCTCGTGTAGGGCCAGGGTTGTCTTCTGGGAGAAGGACTTCCCACATTCATTACAAATGTAGGGCTTTTCCCCCGTGTGAGTTCTTTGATGTACAGTAAGGTTTGCCTTCTGGTGAAAGGACTTCCCACATTCTTTACAAACATAGGGTTTCTCTCCTGTGTGGATTCGCTGATGGAGAGAGAGTGTCGTCTTCTGGCGGAAGGACTTGCCACAGTCATTACACGCGTATGGTTTCTCTCCTGTGTGTGTTCTTTGATGACGGATCAGGTGTGACTTCAGCCTGAAGGCATTCCGACACTGCGGACACTCGTAGGACTTCTCCCCGGTGTGCGTTCTCTGATGGTCGGTGAGGGCTGTCTTTAGGCGGAAGGACTTGCCACATTCGTTACAAACAAAGGGTTTCTCTCCCGTGTGAGTTCTCTGATGATCGATGAGGTATGACTTCCTCCGAAATGCATTTCCACACTGATGACACTGATAAGGCTTTTCCTCAGTGTGAATTCCTTGGTGCAGAATCAACACTGACTTTCTGCAGAAGGATTTCCCACATTCGGGGCATGTATGTTTTTTTTCTACGTTGGCCGCTCTTCTCCTTCTGTTATATTCAGTCGGGTTTTCCCTTCTGTAAGTTCTCGTATGTGCACTGAATTCTCCTTTTTTCAGGAAGGCTTTCTCACAGTCATTATATCCGAACGGTTGTGCTGCAGTCTCCACCTTGTGATACTGTAGAAGCAACTCATTCTGACCGAAAGTCCTGCCGTGTTGATGATGGGATTTGAGTCCAGGGTGAGCTGTCTCTGGCTTAGTAAATCCATTATACTCACTGAGTCTCTTCCTTGCAGGGCCTAGATTGCTGATGACCAATTGTGAAACATTTTTAAAAATCTTTCCATGAGTGTCATATTCAGGAGGGAGATTTTTCGAGTTCATAGGATTTTTGCCTAAAGTAAATGCCTTGTCATGTGCATTACTGTTCTCCTTTATCAGTTTTTTGTGGTTGATGCATACAACTGGTCTGGAATACTTATCATGGTGTCCGTTGAATTTCACTAGAAAGTCTTCAGCTTTCCAAGTTTCCTCTAGAAAAGACAATAACAGCAATTTGTGAATCTTCACATATTTGCTATGGAAAGAAATTGTTAAGAGGGTTTTCATACAAGAAGTGAAATGAACACAAGAAGCCATGAAAAGACAAAGAATGATGGTGAAAGAGGGATTCATGCTTGGTTAACTGAATTAGGGCAATAAAGTGAACTATCAAAGGCATTAAGCTTTATGTAAGGTAGAGAAGAAAATTAGTAGAAAAGCTGTGCAGGGAAAATATTACAGGAAGGGGGCCTCCCTGGTGGTGCAGTGGGTTAAGCAACACACTATAAAGCAAACCACAGCCACTGCAGCACAAGTTCGATCCCTGCCCTGGCCAGGGAGCTGACCCACATGGCACAGCAGACCTCTCCTGTCTTGCCCGCTGCTCCCTTCAGCAGTATGTTTCAGTCAGTCTACCTGTTCTGCTCCCCACTTTGTCTCTGGTGGATCCTCTCAGCCCCCACACCTCCGTCCTGTACCCCAGTTCTTGTATGCATAAATAAATAAATATTTTTTAAAAAAGAAATAGGGCCTCCCTGGTGGCACAAGGAGTTGAGCACCACACTGTGGAGCTTCCACAGCCACTGCAGTGTCAGTTCGATCCCCAGCCAAGGAGGGGACCCACATGGCACAGCAGACCTCTCCTATCTCAACCGCTGCTCCCCTCAGCAGTGTATTTCGGTTGATCTGACTGTCCTTCTCCTCCCTGCTCTGTCTCTGGTGACTCCTCTTACCCCCTACGCCTCTGGTCTGTAGCCCAGCTCCTGTATGCATAAATAAATTAAATCTTTTTTAAAAAAAAAAGAAATAGAAAATATTACAGGAAGGATTATTTTTTGGAGGACACAAATCAGAGCCTACACTTTTACATACTCATTCCTGGGTTGTGAGGTAAAACACTTCCACTTGCTCTACTACCTCCTTCATGTAGCCATCAGTGGCTAATTAATCTAAGTATTAGTTAGTTTCCTATTGTTTAAAAAAAAACAATAGGATAGTTTAAGCTCCAAATAGCTGGGAACCACTTTTCTCTTGTGAGGGGAGAGCTAGGAACAAGCTTTCAGCAGGAACTTTTAAAAGAGACTAGGGTTACATTGTCTGCTATATCATTTGTCTTCAGATTGCTGTTACCATCAATTAACTCTTTCAGAATTCTTCAATAACAAAACTCTCATGACCCTCAGTTATAATTACTCCTGTTTTTCAGGTTTAAAGAAAGACTGATTAAATTCTTTGCCCAATATAGTAAAATTCCTTAACCCCAGTTTTTCACAGGATGGTAAGAACAGTGTATCTTAGAAACAGTCTCTTAGGTAACCTGGATAAAACTGAGTCATCTTGTTTTACCCAAATTAGGGACTGATTTCAGGTCTGATGATCAGCCAGATAAAATGAGCCATGAAAGTTTAACAGAACAAAGGTAAGTGTGAAGTTATCTGTTCCAAAGCAATTCAGTTTTAAAATTAAGAGCCAGGGCCCGCCCCGGTGGCGCAGTGGGTTAAGCAACGCACTGTGAGGCAAACCACAGCCACTGCAGCACGAGTTCGATCCCTGCTGTCGGCCAGGGAGGTGACCCACATGGCATAGCAGACCTCTCCTGCCTCGCCCGCTGCTCCCCTCAGCAGTGTGTTTCTGTCAATCTGCCTGTTCTGCATCCTGCTCTGTCTGGTGAATTCTCTCACCACCCCCCACACCTCTGGCCTGTACCCCAGTGCTTGTATGCATAAATAAATAAATCTTTAAAAATAAATAAATAAATAAATAAAATTAAGAGCCAGAACTGTAGTGCGCATGAGAACTTAAGACAACAGCATAGGTGGTCACTGGTATTTATAGAAAAGAAAGAAAATGGAAAGCAATTAAGAGGAAAAACATTAACCAATAATCCCTCTTTTAAGATTTAAGAATACCGGGGGCCTCCTTGGTGGCACAGTGGGTTAAGCAACGCACTATGAAGCAAACCACAGCCACTGCAGCACAAGTTCGATCCCTGCCCTGGCCAGGGAGCTGACCCACATGGCGCAGCAGACCTCTCCTGCCTCGCCCACTGCTCCCCTCAGCAGTGTGTTTCAGTCAATCTGCCTGTTCTGCTCCACACTCTATCTCTGGGGATATCTCTTCTCATCCTCCACATGTCTGGCCTGTACCCCAGCTCTTGTATGCATAAATAAATAAATCTTTAAAAAAAAAAAGAGGGCCTCCCTAGTGGCGCAGTGGGTTAAGCAACGCACTATGAAGCAAACCTCAGCCGCTGCAGCACGAGTTCGATCCCTGCTGCCCGCCAGGGGGGGGCCCACATGGCGTAGCAGACCTCTCCTGCTGTGCCCGCTGCTCCCCTCAGCAGTGTGCTTCTGTTGATCTGCCTGTTCTGCTCCCCGCTCTCTGTGGTAAATCCTCACACCCCCTACACCTCTGGCCTGTACCCCAGTGCTTGTATGCATAAATAAATAAATCTTTAAAAAAAATAAAAAAAAAAGAGAGATTTAAGAATACCTGTGAGAAGTCTACCACAATGGTATGGAATTAGAGTGAGAATGCCAGAAAAACATGAACCAAGACCTAAAAGAAGGCTCACTGTCCACTATGATTAGGAGATGATGACAGGAGTGAGCTCGATCTTTGGTAACATCAAGCAACTACAAGAGTATCATTTGGAGTAGTATTAGAAAGTTTAAGTTTTGTAGGCATGATGCGCGTTTCAACGGTTTAGAGATTTGAAAAGGACACACTCGAAATATTACAAAGGTGCTGTCCATCTTCCATGAGATTGGGTCTACTTAAGAGTCTCAGACTCACCTAAGCAGGCATGACTTGTGAATGATGTCCAGGGCTCTTCTCCTCGTTCCAGCTTGAGGATCACATCGGGCTTGGTCATGTGACACCCTGGTAAGCAAGATTTGGATTAAGTTGCTTGGGCTTCAACACTTTTTTTTTGGCATAGAACTAGAGTGTTCTGGAGGTTGGGGGGGGTGATGTGTGTGAGTGGATTCACCAGACAGAGTGGGGAGCAGAACAGGCGAATCTGCTGAAATACACTGCTGAGAAGAACAGCGGGCAAGACAGGAGAGGTCTGCTGCGCCATGTGGGTCAGCTCCCTGGCCAGTGATTGAACTTAGGCCTCAGTGGTGATAGCAGTGACACTTAATCCCTGGGCCATTAGGGAGGCTCCTTCAACACACTTCAAAAATTAGTAAAGTGCCTTTTCAGTACTGCAAATGAAGATATTCCTTTGTATGTTAGTAAACTTAATCCCACCCAAGGTGCAAGATACAGCGATCATGTCTGTACCCAAAACGAAGTCATCGCCTCTTAGCCCTAAAATTAATGATCATGCTTTAGGCACTTTCAAAAGAAATGCCTGATACTGGAAGTTTCAAAGAGTGCGTGTTTTCCTTACCCACAGAGATGAGGTGGTAGTAGTTTTCCAACATCACGTCCATGTAGAGCGTCTTCTGAGCGGGGTCCAGGCGCTGCCACTCCTCCCGAGAGAAGTCCACAGTCACATCCTTGAAGGACACTGACCCCTGTCATGGACCGGAATATAATCAGAACAAGTTACCTAGCTACTAAGGGACGCGCTCCGATCCAGTTCCTTTGTGACGTTCATATGAGAACTTGTAAAGAAAAACCTATCATTTTTCTTGTTTTATGATTGACATTTGTATAAAGGAAACAAAAAACATAGAAGTATTTGACAGTGTATTTACTTATTAGATAATTCTAGAAATCTTTATTGCAAAGTCACTTTGAACCCCTAAGCTGTTTTAGCTTACTGGAATGCCAGTTGGAAAATCTCGCAAGAAATTTCAAAAGTAAACGATCAAAAATAAACCAGTAAGGGCCTCCCTGGTGGCGCAGTGGGTTAAGCAATGCACTATGGAGCAAACCGCAGCCACTGCAGCACGAGTTCGATACCTGCTGCCGGCCAAGGAGGGGACCCACATGGCGCAGCAGACCTCTCCTGCTGTGCCCGCTGCTCCCCTCAGCAGTGTACTTCAGTTGATCTGCCTGTTCTGCTCCCCACTCTTTGTGGTGAATCCTCTCACCACCCCCCACACCTCTGGCCTGTACCCCAGTGCTTGTATGCATAAATAAATAAATCTTTAAAAAAAAAAAAAACCAGTAAAGCTGAAAATTATGATAACCTAAAGAAAAAAAATCACCATACAGTTTGAATAGCAGACCAGAAATAGAAAAAGGAATATTTAGTAACCCTGTAAACAGGTCAACATAAACTAAGCAATGTGAATAGAAAAAAAAAAAGAAAAAGAATCTGAAAACTTTTAAAGGAAATAATGGCCCAATAAATGCAAAGTTAGCAAAACTTTAAGACATTTCAAAAGTCTTAATGAAGTCCAAATGGATAAAAACTAAAGACCACACTATGTAAAATCCTAATCAAATGGCTGAAAACCAAAGCTATCAACCAAGATTTCTATATTCAGCAAAAACAATCTACTCAAATAAAGGAATTATTTTCTGATAAAATCTGAGAAAAGTCATCACTGCAATCTGTGCCTTCTAAAATGCTAAATGAATAATAATAATAACAATAAAGACACAAAAACCAAAAATTAAAAGACAAGGACAAATTGGGGATACTTGGTGGAGAGGGAAGAGGGGGAGGGTTGAGGGCAGACTGGAGCACGGGAGACTGAGGTGATGGTGCACTGGTGATATGGTGATGGGGAATACATGGGGATTACAATTGATGTCAAATATATATAAATTTTAAAAAGTTAATAAAATGAAATTTTTTTTAAATGCTAAATGAAATTATGCCATCACATAGTAACTTAGGTCTTTAGGAAGGAAGAATTTGAAAAGATTTATATGCAGAAGACTGAATTTTTCCCCCTTCCTTTAAAATGACATTTTCTGTTGCACCCATACAAAACACAACCAAAGGCAATATAAATGAATGAGCAAACTTGTGTTTCAGTAAAACTTCATTTATGGATACTGAAACTTGAATTTCATAAAATTTGGCTTAGAAATTAATTTTTTCAAATGAGTTATGAAACCCATTTATAACTCACAGTCTGTACAAAAACAGGCAGCAGGTCAACTTGAATTTAGCGTGTGAGCTACAGCACTTGGTATAAACATTCTAATATCATTTATTGCAATCATAGATATTACATAAACGACAAATACAAACACAAAAGATGGGAAGGCCAATAAGTGGAAATGTACTGTTATAAGACTGATATATTTTACCTTGAGTAATTATTACTTCTATGTAAATCATGATAAATTAACGCTGTATACGGTACTCCCTATTGCAGCCACCAAAATGTAATGCAAACAGATATAACTAAAAAGTCAAGAGGAAGGAAAAGAAATTATGACAATATATTTGACTGACACAAAATACAACAGGATGGAGGAGGAATAGATGAACAGAAGCAGCTTAGATGGAAACTTAAATGTATATTACTAAGTGTAACAAACCATTTCTGGAAAAGCTGTATACAGTATGATTTCAACTATGTAACATTCTAGCAAAGGCAAAACTATGAAAGACAGCAAAAAGATGAGTGATTCCCAGAGATAAGGGGAGAGAATGGGGTGAGCAGACGAAGCAGAGTTTTAGGGCAGTAAAACTATTTTGTGTAAGTCAGTGATGGTGAATATTGTCATGATACATTTATCAAAATCCACAGAATGTGAAACGCCAAGAATGAACCTTGATGTAAACTATGGAGGTGATGGGGTACAAGGAGGTGTTGGTGAGGTTTAATGGTAGTAACAAATGGATGATTTGATGAAGGATGTAGACAGTGGGGCAAGGGGTAAGTGGGAACTTTCTGTGCTTCTACTCAATTTGCTATAAACCTAAAACTGCCCTTTAAAAAAATACCTTAAAAAAATAAAACAAAACAAAACAGGTTAGCCATCAAAAATAGTGAAATGGTAGCTCAATCTCCAACTATGACTTTGTTACATTAAATGTAAACAGACTACACCCTCCACTAAAAGACTGAGATTATTATAACATAAAAAAAAATAAGACTCAAATATATTGTCAGTAAGGGGCTTATTTTAAATACCGGAGGCAAGAATAGGCTGAAATAAAAGGATAAGCAAACAACAAACACAGGAACGCTAATGTGACGTTAGTGAAAATTAAAACATATTTCAAAGTGAGGAGTATTACTACCATAGGCAAAGAGGGACATTTGATAATGACAAAGAAACTGGAGAGAAACCAAAAGAGAACAGACAGGAGAGAAATGTGCCTGAAGTATCCGTGGCGCATGCAGGTGGTGCTAACTGGAGAAGGGATCTAGCTTTGACACTCGGGACGAATGGTTAGGATCACATTATTTGAGCATTGTTGAACAGTGGATCGTGACCAGGAACAGGAGACAGTAAAGATCAGAGAACCATTACAGTGTCTGGACAAGCCAGTATTTAATAGGTCTCAGTATAAAGATGAATTACCTAAAAGAACCAGGAGAGAGCAAAATATTTCAAGAGTTCCACTATTGGTTCAGTATGGAGGACAATGTTCTAGAAACTGTCAGCAGCTCTAAGACTAACAGACAAGAGAGAAAGAGAATTCATAGTTCTGGTGTACAATCTGCCAAATACACCTTTATTCTCAAAGTCTTGAGACCGAACTTCTTGCCACTTAGTAACAGCAATCTGTCAATCTAGCTCCTCTTGAATCAGATCGTGGATACGTTAAAGGCTTTAGTCTGTTATTATCTATACAACTCTACTTTCATGCAGTAATACATATTCTCATTTAATTTGAGGAAATGCATTTTTGTTTCAGCAGTGATTCTGGGAGAAGACTGAGAAAAGACCTTGAAAGGTCTAACAATGTGTGAAGGCATTAAATTTAAAAGGAGCATTTGTGGAAGGTAAAGGCTTATTGGGCCAATGGGGGTATAGGAGTGGGGTCACACCGGGGGCTGCTTTCCTGAAGAGGAAAATAGGCAAAAAGGCAAATGCTCAAATAGCCTTTAAGCAAAAAAAAAAAAAAAAATTCCCGCAGAGGACAGAGGAACCGTTACCTTACCTGAGCCATGGTTTTGAGATTCCCAAAGAATGACTAGTCTTTCTTCTGGCTCCTCTTTAGAAAAGGGCGGCTCCTAGGAAGGCAAAGCCAAGGGAAGTCACCGGGCTACACCGCCTTTACAGTCTCTTGGGACCTAAGACAGAACTGCGTGCATTTACCTGGCTTTGTCCCTTGTCCCCTCTGCACAGCCCATATAAATTCAGAGAGAAGAATGAGCTAGACAAGTCTTATTAAATCAGCCCCTAAAGCCAGCAATATAGGATCTTGAGGCAACAGGTGAGGTTCTGGGCAGGCTCCTCTCTTCTCCAGCATCATCTTTTCTCTCCTAAGCAACCTACTGTTAAGAACTTTATACGGGGACTCCCTGGCGGGCTAGGGGCTAAGTCTCAGCGGTATCACAGCTACACAGCAGCCTGAGTTCAATCCCCGCCAGGGAGGGGACCCACATGGCGCAGCAGACCTCTCCTGCCTCGCCCGCTGCTCCCCTCTGCAGTAGATTTCAGTCCATCCGCCTGTTCTGCTCCCCGCTCTGTCTCTGGTGACTCCTCTCAATACCCCTCCGCCTGAAGTTTTTAGTGCTTGCCTATCTTAACAGGTATAACTTATTTTTATTACGAGAGAAGATAAGCTTTCATAAGGTTAAAATCTTTAGTTTGTGTGTGAAGGGTGTCTTATACTTTTTGTTTTCCTATTAGGTTATCTTTTCTGGACTGATATTAGATCTTTTCTAAAGCAATGGAATTAAGCCTATATTAACCTAATATATTTCAGTTTCTCATTTGATTGTTTTCCCCATGCAAAAACACACTAAAAAAAGTATTGGGCCATCAGATTTTGTATCCTTACGTAATCTATAATCTGTATTTCCTCTACTCACCAAAGCTGCCATTTTTAGTCATATTTTATTTCCTTTATATATTTAACTAGATTTGGACTGTGTTAGCTCCATTGACCTGTTTAACTACCATGACCACTGCAGTTATTATAGTTTTGAAAATACATTTTATCATCAGCAAGGGCTACTCACCCCCCATTATTTTTCTTTCAGCATTCTAGTTGGTTGATTTTCTAAGAACTTTAAAAAGTCTAAAAATGTTGCTGCTAGCTTAATGAACTACATGAAATGTTAGGAAGTTATGACCCTTTTATCATGTTGGGTCTGCCTTTTCATTCATTTTAAATTTTGAGTCCCTTAGGAATATTCTGATTTTTTATTTTTAAAAAAGATTTATTTCTATTTATTTATGCAAATAAGAACTGGGGTATAGGCCAGAGGTGTGGTGAGAGGTGGGTGAGAGAACTCACCAGAGACAGAGTAGGGAGTAGAATAGGCAGATCTACTGATACACTGCTGAGTGGAGTACTGAGAGAAACGAGAGAAGTCTGCCACACCATGTGAGTCAGTCTCTGGCCGGGGATCAAACTCAGGCTGCAGAGGCTGATGATGCAGAGGCTGCTGATAGCTTGATAGCACCGAGACTTGACGCCTGCACCACCAGGGAGGCCCACATTCTGATAGTTTAAATTATATATCAGGCAATTAATAAAATCACTAATGTTGTATCTCATGTTACTATGGCTAATGGCTACTTTCTAGTTTTCTGACATGCACACATCTATTTGTTAATTTTTTTCACCAGCAACCCCTTAGTTTTAAAATAATGTCATAAAAAAATAATTTCAGCCAGGTGATGATTTTGAGTTCTGTCTCAATCTCAGCTGATGTACCAAAGATGTTGAGTGAAACAAGCTTCTAAATGTCTTTCATTTTAAAATAAAAAGTATTGTAAAGTAGCTAACTGTAAAGTTTTGCTACAATTAACTACTTCTAGAGACTGAAGAGGCTGTTTAAGAGAGTAAACAGAACTTTAGAAGATAGTTTTCCAGAGGGAATATATCTTCCTTTTAATAAACAAAGGTCTGCGGGCCTCCCTGGTGGTGTAAGGGGTTGACTGCAGCACTGTGGGGCTTCTGCAGCCACTGCAGCCAGAGTTCAATCCCTGGCCAGGGTGGGGACCCACATGGCGCAGACCTCTCTTGCTTCGCCTGCTGCTCCCCTCAGCAGTGTGTTTCAGTCAGTGTGCCTGTTCTGCTCCCCACTCTGTCTCTGGTGAATCCTCTCACCACCCCCACCCCCACCCCCCACACCTCTGGCCTGCACCCCAGTTCTTGTATGCATAAATAAATCTAAAAAAATAAATTTAGTAAACAAAGGGCCCCTCAGATCCCTATGACACTAGAAACCAAAATGGTGAGAGAATTTGGGGAAGAAATGTACATGTTGCAAGGGTTTGAGAGGCCTAAGGGAATATGGTAGCTGATGCTCACGTGCACTCTGGATAGAGACCTCATGAAGAGATACTGTCTAAGAGGACTGACTGGGAGACAGTAACACCCACTGAGAGCAGGGGTGTCACTGCATGTCCGGAGGAGTTCCCAGGAGCCGGTTCTCAGAAGGATGACTGACACTAAATTATAATGGTACCACTCATGTTAACCTCTTCCCTTTTCTAGCTCCCACTCCATACCATCTAAATTACCCACCTACAAGGAACAAAGAGAAGATAAAACTCGAGTTGAAGAACTAGAGAAGAAACTGATCATGTACTCTTTTACGCAGCAGGCTTCCAGAGGAGGGAGTCTGCAGTTTTTAAACAAGTTTGTATTAAGTTCTACAGTGAACATTCAGCTAAATGACTATTAGGAGACTGATTTTGTGTTTAACAGGTCTATCATCTTAAGAATGACTGAAGAAATTATTAAATCTACTGGATGAATTCCTGTAATTCAACCAATAGAAGGGAAAAAAAGATTCAAATAGAACTTTTGAGAGTGGCAGTTATGGGAGAAAGGTGTTTTTGTGTGCTCCCAAATGGAGTTCTATTCATTTCAATACATTGGTCATTATGTAATTATGGGGTTTCCATATATTTTCTGAATTATTTACCTCTTTTCTCTATTTTAAAAAAAATCTGTTAATTTTGTCTAATTGCCACAGTCAAATTGTATAGACACAGAGCCTCCCTGGTGGCACGAGGGGGTTAAGCACTGTAATATGAAGCAGCCACAGCCACTGCAGCACAATTTCAATCTGGGCCAGGGACATGACCCCTATGGCACAGCAGACCTCTCCTGCCCAGCCCACTGCTCCCCTCAGCAGTGTGTTTCAGTCCATCTGCCTATTCTGCCCCCCACTCTGTCTCTGGTGAATCCTCTCACCCCCCACACCTCTAGCCTGTGCCCCAGTTCTTATATGCATAAATAAATACATCTTTTTTTTTCTTTTAAAGATTTATTTATTTATGCACACAAGAGCTGGGGTACAGGCCAGAGCTGCGGGAGGTGAGAGGATTCACCAGACAGAGCGGGGAGCAGAACAGGCAGATTGAAATACACTGCCGAGGGCAGCAGTGAGCGAGGCAGGAGAGGTCTGCTGCACCATGTGGGTTCCCTCCCTGGCTGGCCGCAGGGATCGAACTCTTGCTGCAGTGGCTGCGGTTTGCTTCATAGTGCATTGCTTAACCCATTGCGCCACCAGGGAGGCCCAAATAAATAAATCTTTAAAAATAAATTGTATAGAGACATACAATGGTCAATATTTAGATCATCGAAACATCACTGGCTAGTCACACAATGAAACACATTGAGAATCACAGTGGCACATGTACACCAATCACTTGAAAGAACAGACAGACAAACGCAGTCCCAATCCCACAGGCACACGTTATAAACGATCTCTGAACCCAAACATACTTACACACAAAGTAGCAAAATTTAACTAACCACTCACTGCCGCCTCTGCAAAGTCACATACGGTCTCAAATACAGATCGACTCGCACAGAATTTAAAATGTAGAGGCACGCGGAGACCCTATCACTTTCCTAAACAGTTTCACAGTGTCACCTGGCGTAACATATGCCCAAACATACCCAAGGACAGGTACAAAAGCTCCACGAACTAAACACGCCGTGTGCCAGGCCGCGCTCCCAGACCTGGGCTTTCCCTGCCGGGGGTGGGGACGATCCTGCAAAATTCCTCCAAGCTCATACCCACTGCGGGCTTCCAGCTCCCTCCTAGGTGCCCCGCAGCCTGGGTCCCTGAGCTCCTGAGAGCTCCCCAGCCTCGACTTCGGTTCCTCCATCCCCGGCCCCGGCCCCGGCTCCAAGTCCCTTCCTCTGCGTGGGTTCTCGCCTCCCCGCTCGCTGTCTCTGCGATCCGGGCTCTCGCTTTCCTCCCCGGCCTCCCCGGCCCTTTCTTTCCTCGCTCTCCCCATTTCACGTTCCCGCCTCCCTCTTCGGCTTTCCTCCCCGACGGGTCCCGCCGGCACCCGCCTCCTCGGCGCCCGCAGGACCCACCAGGCTCACCTCCGGCCAGTGGCCAGCCGCCTGCGCCTGCGCACTGCCGCGCGGTCGTACTTCCCAAGCGTCTCCGCGGCCGAAGCCTCTGGGCACGCGCACCGCCTTGACATCCGGGCTTTCCCGGCCTTGGACTACATTTCCCGTCGCCCCACGGCTTCTGAAGAGACGTGCCGGTGTCTGCTTCGCTACGGTCTGCACTCCGAAACGCTCAAAGTCGTCGCTCTCGAGTGGCACCCCGGTTCTGGGCTCAGACTGGGCGTGTGGAGCCCAAAACGCAGGCCCGTGTGCGCGAGCGCTTGTGGCCAGGGCAGGTGCGTGATTGAACTTTAGCATCCCAGCTCCATCGCGGTGCTGGGGGTGTGACTCGTGGGGCGTGAGAGCCCCATCCTGTGTGCGGTTACCTAGTGCCAGAAAAGCGGCTTTTGATTCTGTGGGCTGCGTCGGAGTTCGGGGTGTCCCAGCGCACAGCCCCGTTTTGGCAGTTCGGGGTCTCCCGTTGGCTGTGGCGGTCTGTGGAAGATCTCCCGGAGAGTTTCAGGTGTGCCTGGGAGAATGCGCTGTTCACCAGAGTCGTCTTGCACGGCTCGTGCCTGAGCTGACTCGTGAGGGCACCCCCAAGTCCAGTCTCAGCCTCGTGCCGCACCCTGAGCAGGAATCAGGGTGTCACCCATTGAGTGGGTGTCGCCCGCCTAGGGGCCAATTTTAGATTCCATCCTTTCTTCGAACCTGTACCCCTGGGGCTTCATGCTGGGACTTTTTTCCTTCTTTTTAGCGACAGACCCTGGCTGTAGAGAAACGGTCACCAAATGGGAATCAGGATACTGAGTGGTAGAAAAGTTTGCATGCAAGTAAAAATGCACAAACTGGTTTTAGGAATAAGGATTTTAGGGTTGGAAGTATCCCTTAGGGAGAATCTTAGGGAGACACAAGGGGGAGCATCTAGGAGTAGGACTCTTTTCTCAGGGGACCCCACTTGGAACTGAGGTGAAGTTCCATGTTTCAGTACCACATGGTTCTCAAAGTCATCTCTCCAGGAAACTAGCTGTGAACCCTTGAGTCCTGGAGTTCCGTGACCTTGGCCTTTCCCTTGGATACTAAGAAGGGCTAGCATCTGTCCTACTTCCATCTGAGTGTGTGTGTAGATGATGGGAGCCTGTGTATTGAATTCTTTCTTCCAATTTAGTCACCAAGTGCTCCTCAGTCTGGTGTCTTAAGATTCTCTACCTCCCCTCACCAGCTCCCCACTTTTAATGCAGTCTCTGAGAGAGGAGCTGTGAAGAAAGGAAACATCACTGAGCATGTGTCCTAATCTGCTCTTCTTCAAAGGGCACTTCATATTTATTTATTTAAAAGATTTATTTATATATACACACAAGAGCTGGGGTACAGGCCAGACAGAGACCAGGGAGGTGAGAGGTTTCACCAGAGACAGAGTGGGGAGCAGAACAGGCAGACTGACTGAAACACACTGCTGAGGGGAGCAGTGGGCGAGGCAGGAGAGGTCTGCAGCGCCATGTGGGTCCCCTCCCTGGCTGGTGGCAGGGATCGAACTCGTGCTGAAGTGACTGCGGTTTGCTTCATAGTGGTGTGTTGCTTAACCCACTGTGCCACCAGGGAGGCCCCGGTATTTATTTATTTATTTATATTTACTTTACTTATGTATGCATACAACAACTGGGGTGTAGAAAGAATGGGGAGCAGAACAGATGGATTTATTGAAATCCACTGCTGAGGGGAACAGTGGGTGAGGTAGGAGAGGTCTGTTGCGCTATGTGGGTCCCCTCCCTGGCCGGGGATCTCACACTGCAGTGGCTGGTGACAGCTTGAATACACTGAGACTTTAACCCCTGTGCCACGAGGAAGTGCCTGTATTTCTTTTATAATCATGAATTCCCTGTCTTTGAAACAAATTATAGGAGATGTGGACACCGTGATACATGGGGATGATGGTGATGGGTATTTGGGAACTCAGGCTGAAGGGACCTCTGTTCTCTCCACTGGCCTCTGAGAAGAAAGCTTCTCAAACAACATTCCTAAGTTCTGACTCTTCACACCAGATATGCTTTTACTTGTAATGGCTTCCCTTTCCTGGAACCTATCTATTCAGCGCTGTCTCCACCACCCAGGGATGTCTCCTTCCTCCAGTGAAAACATCACATCTGGTTTAGAGTATAGTGTCCTCTACACAGTTGCCCCTTAAATAAAGCAGGGGGTTAGAGGCACCCACCTCTGCACAGTCAAATCTAAATATAATTTATAGTCAGCCCTCTGAGAGTTCTGCATCCCAGGATTCAATAAATAGTGTCTGTGTGATTGGATCAGGAAAAAGTGGTATATATACACGATGGAATACTATTCAGCAGTCAAAAAAGATAAACTAGAGTCATTCATAGGAACATGGATGGAGCTGGAAGGGATTATGCTCAGTGAAATAAGTCAGAAGGCAAAAGAAAAATATCAGATGGTTTCCCCCCTAGGAGGAATATAAGGGAACCAAATAAGGATCAAGGAAAAGAATAACAATAACAATAATAATAAAAAAAACACAACAAAAACAAAAAGACAAGGACAAATTGGGGACACTTGGGAGGGGGGAGGGAGAGGGTTGAGGGCAGATAAGAGCACAAGCGACTGAGGTGATGGTGCACTGGTGAAATGGTGATGGGGAAATATATGGGGATTACAATTGGTGTCAAATATATATAAAGAAAGAAAAAAAATAGTATCTGTGGTCTGTTGAACCTAGAAATGTGGAACCCTGGGACAGAGTAAACACCCACCTGTAAGTGGATCTTTGCAGCTCAGACCATGCTGTGGTGATGTCAATCAGGGCAGGGGAAGAAGACTCACTATTAAGATATAAGTCAAATCAGTTCTATAAAGTCTCCCTAAAGATTCATAGAAGAAAAATACTGCAGATTACAAACAGTGAGAGAAGTTGTTCTGTTTTTAAAAAGCCATTTTAAAAAACATTTTTAAAGGGCAGGTTTTTTAGGAAAAGGAAAAAAGAGAAGCACCTGCATAGTCACAGGTGGACAGGAGAGCCGCCAAGGTAAAATATTTTTAACTGGCAGACGAGGCTCTGTTCCAACATCATCTCACCTTCCACCTGGGAGAACTTGATAGACATTTTTGTAAATGGTAGTTCTGCAGATGATAAAAACATTCCAGCTCTCCAGACCTAATTCCATATGGAGCTGGGGAAGAGCCAGTGAGCCCGATACAGGAGCCAGGCAGTGTTGAGAAGTTCGCAGAGATGGCTCAGTTTTCTGAGTTCAGCAATATCTAGTTTACTAGATTCCAAAGAGATAGTCCTCCCAATGAGAGACTAAGTTGTTAAAAATTAAGTTCTAGAATAACCAAAAATATGTAGAAAAATTTGAAATATACTGAGTGTACAATATGTATAGGTATCCCATTTATAAAAATTACATGTAATTATAGAATTCTAGTACCACTAATAGAACCATCTGGATGTTTATGAACTAAAGTATAGCAGTCGGCTGAAGAGTTGCTATGCCTCTGAAGTATATTAAGATCTTGTCAGATAAAAGCAAACTATATTTGATAATAGGGATGGAAGGGGGAAATTGCCAATCAGCAGTTGCATACCAGGTACCAGGGGATATATTAATGTGGTTAAACAATGAAGCCACATCTGGTACAGCAGACGCAAATGGGGTCACGACCTGGTTAACTTATATTAATCCACTTGCACTGCTCTCAGGCCTGCAGCTGCTCCCCCTGTCCCTGGGATCTGTGATCACTCACTAGAGTCCCTTCTCGTCCCAGCAGATGGGCATCCTCCCTCTGGCGGTGAACGCGTACACACCACAGCCAAAGCTACCTGCCCGTCATAGGCGGTCCCAGCACCCACAGCCTCTGGCCGAACGTTCTCGCCTGGAAGCCAGGGCCCCTCCCTCGAGAAGCCCATCCCTTTGAACACCCTCCCCAGCACTAGGTGTGGCCGAGCTCGCTGGCGGCTCAGCTACTCTCTCAACCTGTCTTAACACTCTTTTCATATACAAATTTCCTCGCGCTGACACCCTCCCACTGGCTGCCAATTATTTCCTTTCCACCCGGTCAGACTCGCAGTCCCTCCCCACAACCTGAAAAGGGGCCGAAAAACACCCCGCCCCGGGACATTAGTTCTCTTAAGACACCAAAGGCGGGCGTCGCCCTCCCTGGGGAAGGGCAGCCGCTGTTCTAGAACGAAACTCTGAACAGATGACTCTAAGATCCGGATTCCAGCCGGAAAAGGCGCGTTTCAGCCTTGGACACGGAGGTTGTGCTGTCACGCCGGCCCAGTCAGTCAAACTGCGCAGGCGCAGCCCCAAGCCTGGCGGAAGACCTACCTGGTTCCGCGCCCCCGGTCTCTTTCCTCTCGGACTACGGACCTCGTTTATCAGAGGACACCACTGCCCAAGCGACTTCCGGTAGGGACGTCGGCAGGATGGTCAGTGGCCGGGCTGGCGAGGCCGCCTGGTACCCGGTAGGGAGGCAGTGTTCGGCGTGCCTCCTGGGAAAGCAGTCCAGCACCTGGACCAGGGCGCTCCCCGAGGCTGCTGGAGGTGAGGAATCCTGGAGCCCCAGGGTCGGTGGAGAGGCGTATCCGAGTTGTTGGGCCGCTGGGCGGGGCAGCCCTAGGAAGAGGACATTGTATCCCGAGTGTGCGACCCTAACTCGGGTTTGTCTCTCGGGGTGCATGTGGCTGTTGTTGTGACCCCGACGTGACCGTGCTTTTGTGGGTGACCATGGTCGTGGGTGGCTATCAGTGTAAACCTCATTTATTTACGTAAAGGAAAAGCACGTTTAAACCCAGGCTCAGGCGCTTAGGAAGACATCCCAGTAGTCACCCGGATATTAACACATACGCCAAATCACATCATCCAGCCGAGGTTCATCGTCATCACACAGCACCAGACAAAGCCACGTTAATATAGTAAAACAGACACACGCACAAAACCTGCTTTTATACACGACACTTAGTCTTCATCCTCAGCATTTATCTGAGTAACTTTTGCTGTAGAATTTTTTTTTAAAGATTTATTTATTTATGCATACAAGCACTGGGGTACAGGCCAGAGGTGGGGGGCTGGTGAGAGGATTCACCACTGAGAGCCGGGAGCAGAACAGGCAGATCAATGGAAGTACACTGCTGAGGGGAGCAGTGGGCACAGCAGGAGAGGTCTGCCATGCCATGTGGGTCCCTCCATGGCCGGCGGCAGGGATGGAACTCATGCTGCAGTGACTGTGGTTTGCTTCATAGTGCGTTGCTTAACCCACTGCGCCACCAGGGAGGCCCGCTGTAGAATTTTTTTCTTCTGCTTGTTTTTCCTCTTCCATCTACGTTGCTTTATTTTTTAAAATTCCTATTATATATACATGAGGTCTTTTGACTCATGTCCTGTTTCTCTCATCATTTCGTAATGTCCATTTCCTTTCCTTTTCCTGCTTTGTTCAGAAGAATCTGGTCAGGAGGGTCAGCAGCTCAGTTGGGTCTGTTTTGTTATAGTGTCAGGACTCGGGTTTGCTTACCTAAATATCCCCTGCTAAAGAGCTTGCCCAGACTTTCCTGCTATAAATGTGCTCCCGTGGGCCACCCTGGGGGTGCAGGGGTTAAATCTCAGCACTATCAAGCTGTCACCAGCCACTGCAGCACGAGTTGGATCCCAGGCCAGGAAGGTGGCCCACATGGCAGAGCGAACCTCTCCTACCTCATGCTCTGCTCCCCTCAGCAGTGTATTTCAGTCTGTCTGTTCTGCTCCCCACTCTGGTGAATCCTCCAACACATACCCCTCCACCACACCTCTGGACTGCACCCCAGTTCTTTTATGCATAAATAAATAAATGTTTAAAAATAAACTGGGCTCCCCTGTGCTTTTGTGTCTGGCTGGGGTTTGTCCAACTTCCCAGTAGTCTTTTAACCATGTGTCTATGGGGCCTGGATTAGGAAACATAAGAAAATGAAGAAAAATGTCATTCTGAGCAAGCACTTTGAGAGCTCACAGGCAAGATCATCACCTGTCTGCTTTTATTTTTTAAACCCCTTTCATCCAGAAATACTTTCTTTGGACTCTGAATTTCTCCTGAAGTGGGACCAAGAAGAGAACTGATGAATACATTGGATTAAAAAAAAGCAATGGCCCATGTAAGTTGGTGTTTTCTTAGTCCTTTTTTTTCTCAGGTCATGTGAAAACATGAAGATGTAATTCCCTAACTGAGAACCATATTAGCATGCCAGTGAGTGAATAATTAATTGACAGTGCCAAAAATTTAGGGCCTTCAGTTTTTGTTCCTCTCTTCTCGAACCATTTATTCATGTACTCTTTCAGTAAGTCATTCCTCATCTCCCATATGCTCAGTCTTTGCTAGGAACAAAAAAAGAACTTTTTTGGGAAATATTAGTCTTTTTCTTTTTAATTTATTTATTTATGCATACACGCACTGGGGTACAAGCCAGAGGTGTGGGGGGCGGTGAGAGGATTCACCATAGAGAGCGGGGAGCAGAACAGGCAGATCAACAGAAGTACACTGCTGAGGGGAGCAGTGGGCACAGCAGGAGAGGTCTGCTGCACCATGTGGGTCCCCCCCCTGGCCGGCAGCAGGGATCGAACTCATGCTGCAGTGGCTGCGGTTTGCTTCATAGTGCACTGCTTAACCCACTGCGCCACCAGGGAGGCCCTAGTCTTTTTCTTATCAGAACTTTGATGAGATGATTTGACCAATGTAGTATTTATTGAGGTGTCAGGTACTCTTCTAGTACTAGGGAATAAATTGCTAGGGGAAAATCATACACACATACAAATCTTCTCTTATAGTATTTAAGTAAGTACCACTACTTGTAATGAGAGAGAAAAAAATACCTTACATGGTATAAGACTTATGACACACATGTACAAGTAGTTAAGAAAAGTGCTTTCAGGTTGAGTCACAAAGAAAAATTAAACTCTGCATCAGACCCCTAGATAATTCAGTAGTTCAAAAGGTTAATGGAAGGATGGACAGATTATACCAGGCAAATGAAAAGCAAAAACCGGGCCCTCCCTAGTGGTGCAGTGGCTTAAGCAATGCACTATGAAGCACAGCGCAGCCACTGCAGCGAAATGACTGCAGCAGAAGTTCGATCCCTGCCACCGGCCAAGGAGGGGACCCACATGGCACAGCAGACCTCTCCTGCCTCGCCTGCCCCACTGCTCCCCTCAGCAGTGTGTTTCGGTCAGTCTGCCTGTTCTGCTCCCCCGCTCTATCTGGTGAATCCTCTCACCTCCAGCAACTCTGGCCTGTACCCCAGTTCTTGTATGCATAAATAAATAAATCTTTAAAAAAAAAGAAATACCGAATCACATACCCCTTCACATGTACTTTACTGATATATATTAATTCTTATTAATAGTAAACATGCATTCTTTTCAAGTGTCAATATACTGTTCAGAAAAAAAATGACAAAGTTTAGTTCATAGGAAAGTTCACAGATTTGGAATGACTTACAGTGTGATAACAAAGTCAGAAATAAAACTATGCTCACTGTCAGTTTGTAAGACAAAGAAATGTAACCTAAAAGTAAAGAATTTCTAGTAATCAGTAATATCACTACATGTTGGAGCCCTTGGGATTTAATTAAAGCAGGACTCTAAGGGAAAAGCCATTCCTTTAAATGCTTCTAACAAAATAAAATGAAAATGTGTGTTAGAAGTAAGTAGAAGAGGGGCCTCCCTGTGGTGCAGGGGGTTGAGCACTGCACTGTGGGGTATCTGGCCACTGCAGCACAGGTTCGATCCCTGGCAAGGGAGCTGACCCACATGGCGCAGCAGACCTCTCCTGCCTTGACCACTGCTCCCCTCAGCAGTGTGTTTCGGTAGATCCACCTGTTCTGCTCCCTGCTGTGTCTCTGGTGGACCCTCTCACACCCCAGCACCTCAGTTCTTATATACATAAATAGATCTTTTTTTAAAAAAAAAGGAACTAGAGGAAACATAGCAGGAATTTCCAAAAATTAAAATGGGTCAGAAAACAGACTGTGGCCTTCGTGAGCTTGCACCATGGTGTCCCGTGGCCAGGCCCAAGATGCGCAAGAGATGGACTGTTGGGCCTCCCTGATGGCGCAGTGGGTTAAGCAACGCACTGTGAAGCAAACCGCAGCCACTATAGCACGAGTTCGATCCCTGCTGCCGGCCAGGCGGGGGACCCACATGGCGCGGCAGACCTCTCCTGCTGTGCCTGCTGCTCCCCTCAGCGGTGTACTTCCGTTGATCTGCCTGTTCTGCTCCCTGCTCTGTCTGTGGTGAATCCTCTCACCTCCCCACACCTCTGGCCTGTACCCCAGTGCTTGTATGCATAAATAAATAAATCTTTAAAAAAAAAAAAAGAGATGGACAGTTGCCCTTTGGCCTGATTCAGATACTGTGTCCCAGAAGTGAGCTGGGATTCAGGTGAGGCTGTGTGAGAAGTGGGTATATGGATAAAGGGCTCTCTCATTGGTTTTGGTGATTTTATGGGCCTTGTATGGTGATGCAGAAAGGATTCACTCAGTGGGGTAAGCAACACACTACGAAGCAAACCGCAGCCACTGCAGCACAAGTTCCATCCCTGCTGCCGGCCAGGCGGGGGACCCACATGGCGCGGCAGACCTCTCCTGCTGTGCCTGCTGCTCCCCTCAGCGGTGTACTTCCGTTGATCTGCCTGTTCTGCTCCCCGCTCTGTCTCTGGTGACTCCTCTCACCAGCCCCCCACCTCTGGCCTGTACCCCAGCTCTTGTGTACATAAAAAAATAAATCTTAGGGGAAAAAAAAAGTCAAAAAAAGCTGGGTCAGATCATGCTAAAAAGCAATGCTGTCAGTCAGCTCCAAGGCGTCTCCATCTAGAAACGACCAGTGAAGAGCGAAGTCACCACCAGCAGGGCAGGGTCTTGCAGGCTGGCTCCTGTTCAGCCAAGCTGTTCCCTGGACTGCTCAGGCTCCCGAGGTGAGGGTGGCTGGTTTCAAGAACAGGCATCCTAAGGACAGTTTTATAATTTAGCTTCAGAAGTTACACTCAAAAATGTTCTCCCAGGATAGGGTTCAAGAGGACAGAGACCCCTGTACCGGTGTGTTGGAGGGACATGTCATGGTTCCACTGAAGAGGAACTTAAGGGATGGGAGACGTTGCTCTCTCCATCTTTGGAAAATTCAATCTGCAGCAAATGTTTACTGAAGAATTTTCATGAGAAATAAAAATGCATATATATATATATGATAGTTATGGTGAAAGTCTTCAAGTCCTTTTTCTCATGATGGAGATTGTTCTTAGACTTCTGGGAAAATTAAAAACTCTCCAGCTGTTTGACTTATTTGGGAACCTTGATTTACTTTCCTCTGGTTAACACAAGTTTTCCACCCTGTGCAGGAGGCTGTGTCTGCACTAATGGTCCCCGCGCGCACTGGCAGTCTGTTTCAGCTCCGGTGAAGTCCTTTGACCCAGGTTACAAGGTCCCCAGCCTCAGCCTACCTGCTCACTATATCATCTCTTTCCTATGTTGCCTTATTTTAGCAACTCTTATTTTTTTTTTTTTAGATATTTTTTTTAAATTTATGCCTACAAGATGGGGTACAGCCAGAGTGCGGGAGGTGAGTGGATTCACCAGAGAATGAGTGGGGACCAGAACAGGCAGATCGACTGAAGTACACTGCTGAGGGGAGCAGCAGGCGAGGCAGGAGAGGTCTGCTGCGCCATGTGGGTCCCCTCCCTGGCTGGGGATCGAACTTGCGCTGCTGTGCAGCAGATGCTTCATGGTGCGTTGCTTAACCCGCTGCGCTATCAGGGAGCCCTCTTCTTTTTTTTTTTAAGATTAATTTAACTTATTTATGTATGTAAAAGCTGGGGTGTAGGTAGGCCAGAGGTATGGAGTGGGTAAGAGGATTCACCAGAGACAGAGTGGGAAGCAGAACAGGAAGATCCACTGAAATACACTGCTGAGGGGAGCAGCAGGCGAGGCAGGAGAGGTCTGCTGCACCATGTGGGTCCCCTCCCTGGCTGGGGATCGAACTTGCGCTGCTGTGCAGCAGATGCTTCATGGTGCGTTGCTTAACCCGCTGCGCTATCAGGGAGCCCTCTTCTTTTTTTTTTTAAGATTAATTTAACTTATTTATGTATGTAAAAGCTGGGGTGTAGGTAGGCCAGAGGTATGGAGTGGGTAAGAGGATTCACCAGAGACAGAGTGGGAAGCAGAACAGGAAGATCCACTGAAATACACTGCTGAGGGGAGCAGCGGGAGAGGCAGGAGAGGTCTGCTGCACCATGTGGGTCAGCTCCCTGGCCAGGGATCAAACTCACGTGCTTAACCCCTTGCACATCAGGCAGGCCTCCAACTCTTCTTTCTTTTAAAAAATGTTTTCTGGTAATTTCGGAAACAGGACTGTGATTTGTCACTGTAGGGGTCGGTGGTGTTCAGAGATGTGGCTGTGGACGTCTCCCGGGAGGAGTGGGAGTGCCTGGACTCGGGGCAGCGGGACTTGTACCGGGAGGTGATGCTGGAGAACTACAGCAACCTGGTCTCGCTGGGTAAGGCCATCTCCCTTTAACAGCTGAGAGTCTGTCCTTGGAATTCATGATTTTCTTATGCTTACGCCTTTCCTCTGGCTTTCTGGACTGGCTTTCAGATAACTAGACGCCGTTTCTCCTTGTGCGGAAACAAGCGGAGCCAAATGAGGGTACAGCTTCATTTTGCTCATCCTCATGTCTGAAGCCCTTTCTTAGAACCGACTGACCTCCTGGGTGAGGAGCAGAATCGGAACAGCGCACCAGGAAAGCATAACGTGGTTAACCCAGCTTGGTCTTTGTGCTTGCGCACTGTCCTGACGCCGCAGCCGCCCTGCCACAGCTGAAGCTCAACGCGGCCTCGGGCGTGACGCGCTAGCTCTGTGCTCCAAACGTAGCTTGTAACATTAAGGAAATATCGGGGATTAAGTGTGTCAGGAAGCTTCTGTTTTCCTCATAGCAAAATACGAAAGCTACAAAAACAAAAAGACAAGGACAAATGAATGCTTTGTGTGTGTGGGGGGGAAGGGAATGGGATGAGGGCAGAAAGAGCACAAGGGATGAGGTGAGGGTGCACTGGTGAATGGTGGTGGGAACTCTGTGGGGACCACAACTGATGTCAACTTTATATATATATAAAGAAAGAAAAAGAGAAAACAAAAAAATAAGAAAGCTTATGTAAATTTAACATTTCATTGCCTGTTTCTTATTATTCTAAGTTCACCTGAACATGAGTTTTCATCCTTCCTCCTTTCTTTATTTTGTAGACCCGATAAGTACTATCTATAGTTTATTTCCGTTTTAAGTCAATTCTGAATCACGGTATTTGGGTACTTTCATTTCCATTGCGTTTCCATTTTTTCCTTCTAACCAGGACTGTCTGTTTCTAAGCCTCCTGTGATCTCCTCACTGGAGCAAGGGAAGGAGCCCTGGACGGTGCTGAGGGAAGTGGCAGGGGGACGGTGCTCAGGTGAGTGGCCAGTGGCCAGGAAAGAGGAAACCTGTGAGGAGACCGCAGTTGCTAGAATGTTCAGTTGGGTAAGGTTGTTACTACAGTTACCAGGGAGAACCCGATTTCAAAACTCACTATGATGCCTTAGTAATCAGTGTACAAAGACATATAGTGGAATACAAGAGAGACTCCAGAGAACCCTCAGTTCATGACCAAATGACTTTAGATGACAGTGCCAGGACCATTCAGTGGAGGAGGGAGGTAGCCTCAGCAAGTGCTCTTGGGAAAATTGGATATTCACATGTAGAGGAATAAAATTGAATCCTTACCTCAAACGAGATATAAAAATTAAAGTGGATCCTACAAAGAAATGTAAGACCCCAAATGTAAAACTCCTGGAAGGAAACAGGAGAAACGCTTCTTGACATTAGATTTAGCAGTGGTTTCCGGGACATGGCTCGGGAAACCAGAGCAGAAACAAACAACTGGAGTGTACCAGACTTAAAGACTTGTCTTCATCTGAGGACACAGGGGTGTTTTTTTTAATTTCTTTTTTTAAGGTGATTTATGCATACAAGAACTGGGGTACGGGTCAGAGGTTGGGGGGGGTGAGAGGCTCCACCAGACACAGAGTGGGGAACAGAACAGGCAGATCGACTGAAACACACTGCTGAGGGGAGCAGCGGGCGAGGCAGGAGAGGTCTGCTGTGCCGTGTGGGTCCTGTCCCCAGTAGGGCATAGAAATCCAACTCATGCTTCAGTGACTGCCGTTTACCTCACAGTGCTTTGCTTAACCCACTGCGTCACCAAGGAGGCCCCTCGGGGAGAGACTTTGAAAACAAGTTGAGGACAGCCCTTCTATGAGGCTGAGAGACTCCACAGAGGAATCTGGAGATCATGAAGGGGGCAGTGGTTCAGGCAGAGGAAGCAGCTGCTGAGGTTCCCAGGAAGCGGGAAAAACAGGAGAAGGAAGGTCTCAAGAAGGAAAAGAGGTGGCTGACTGCAGCCGCCCTTGAGTCTTCAGAAGCTCGCAGTCTCCTGCAGGGCTGTGAGGAGACGCATGAAACTACAGCGACTTCACATGTAGAGGAATAAAATTGGATCCTTACCTCAAACGAGATATAAAAATTAACTTAAACTGGATCCTACAAAGAAATGTAAGACCCCAACTGTGAAACTCCTGGAAGGAAACATTCCTGTATAGTTTTTTGAGCCACCAGTTCTGGTTACGCGTCACGGCAGCTCTAAGAAAGTAACTGAGGAATCGTGGAGCTGGAGCATCTCCCACGTGTTTCCCCAAAGAGGGAAAACAAAAGGCAGTTTCTCAGGAGAATGGAATGGAAGACCCACCTTCCTCCTTCCAACCCAAGAAGAAAACTTTCTAAGGTGGAGCTAGCGAGGAGTGATCTTAAAGCTCTCCCGGCGGACAGTGGCAGTCTTCCAAGGCAGAGATCTCTCCTCGAAGCGGAAGCAGTCGGTGACCCTGAAGAAGCAGCAAAAAGACAGTCTCTAAGGAAAAGAGGACATTTCCTTCCTAGAAGGAGCCACTCAGCAGTGGCCCTGCAGCGGCTGCTGGCAGCAGATGCAGCAGCTCCAGGAAACAGAAAAAGTTCCCAGTGATCCCGGGAAGAGTACAATGCGCATGTCGCTTGTGAGGTATACCCCACGGGCCATTTCCCAAGCCCTCTGCCATACCCCTATAAAAACAAAACTTTGCAAGGACAGAAAAAGAAAATGACTACGTTGAGGAGGCAGAGACGGCGGGGGGCGGTGGTTGGGAAGTTCAAGAAAGTTGCAAGTAGGTCGTCCTGGCTTCACCATCTTTGATGATGTCCTAACTTACCATACCGGGGCTGTGAGAGTACATTTCTGTAACGTGTTACGGCACCTCTAAGAAAGTAACTGAGGAATCATGGAGCTGGAGCATCTCCTACGTGTTTCGTTCCATGTAAAGATGACGTGCCTTTATGAACCACGATGTCTCTGGTCAGACCTTTCATTTTGCTTAGGTGCAGTGATTTTCTTCTTAAACTTAGTTTGAAATAATGATAAATTCACGGGCGCTTGCAACGAAATGTACAAGAAAATCTCAACTACCCTTCTTCCAGCTTCTGTCAGTGGTAACGACAACCACCAATTTCTCTGAATCCTTCTAGGCAGCATTTGGTGTTATATCTGCTTTTTGTTCTGGCCATTCTTTTAGGGACATAGTGATAGCTCATTGTGTTTGTAGTTTGAATTTTCTCAGTGGAAAATTGTGTTGATCATCTGTTCATGCGTTTACTTGTCCATTTGCATATACTCTCCTCACAGTGAAATGTCTATTCATGTGTCTTGTCCACTTTCTGTTTTGATTGTTGGGCTTTTTATCATTGAGTTCTCAAGTTATTACATCAAGTTTTCTAAATAGCGATCATTGCAATCAACTCCCAAGGAGAACTGATGACAGATCAAAATTTCGAAGCCATTGACCTGACTTGGTAATTAACTCCCTCCTTTGTCTCATGGATTCGCATTTCTCTGTTGTCCTTACCTGTTTTCTTTCAACTGCATTGCAGTGTTTAAGAGTTCTCCAGGCCTTTCATTTCATACACAACATTACTTTCAGTTATCTTGTTTTCCTACCGTAGATATTTTATTTATCTTGTAACACGAAACCAGCAATTAAAATGTGTTTCTTATATTTCAGACTTGGCATCCAGGTGTAAGCCCAAGACGTTATCTCCCAAAGGTGACTCTTATGAGGTAGAATCATCCCGATGGGCTATCGTGGAACCGTTTAAAAGCTGTAACTCTGAGAAATCTATTTCCAAAGATGTTTGGGGATGCAAAAATCAATTTGAGGGTCAACAGGAAGGCTGTTTCAGGCAGCTTATGGTCAGTCGTGAACACATGCCTGTTTTTCGCCGACATACTTTACTCACTCAGGAGTTAGGTCACTCAGAAAAAATACCTGAATGCCAAGAATATAGAGAAAACTTCAATTACCGCTTGTTTTTTAGTCATCAAAACCAAAATCATTCTAAAGAAATGCTCTGTGAATGTAAGAGGTGCGCAGAGACTTTTAATACATCAAACCTTACTCAACAACAGAGAATTCAAAATAGTAACAAATGTAAGAAATGTTGGGAAGCCTTCATTCATTGCTCACACCTTAAACACCATCTGAAAATTCATAACGGTGAAAAACGTTATGAATGTAAAGAATGTGGGAAGACTTTTAATTATGGCTCAGAACTTATTCTTCATCAGAGAATTCATACTGATGAGAAACCCTATGAATGTAAGGAGTGTGGGAAGGCCTTTCGACAACGATCACAACTTACGCAACATCAGAGACTTCACACCGGTGAGAAGCCATATGAATGTAAGCAGTGTGGGAAGGCCTTTATTCGTGGCTTTCAACTTACTGAACACCTGCGACTCCACACTGGTGAGAAGCCCTACGAATGTAAAGAGTGTGGGAAGACTTTCAGGCATCGCTCACACCTTACCATACATCAAAGAATTCACACTGGCGAGAAACCCTATGAATGCAGCAAATGTGGAAAGGCCTTTAGCTATCACTCAAGCTTCTCTCACCACCAGAAAATTCATTCCGGCAAGAAACCTTATGAATGTAGTGAATGTGGGAAGGCCTTTTGTGATGGCTTACAACTCGCCCTACATCGAAGGATCCATACAGGTGAGAAACCCTATGAGTGTAAGGAATGCGGGAAGACTTTTCGACAGTGCTCACACCTCAAAAGACATCAGAGAATCCATACTGGTGAGAAACCTCATATATGTATGATATGTGGTAAGGCCTTTAGGCTTCATTCACACCTTACTCAGCATCAGAGACTTCACACTGGTGAGAAACCCTATGAATGTAAGGAGTGTGGGAAGACCTTTAGCTATCACTCAAGCTTCTCACACCATCAGAGAATTCATTCTGGGAAGAAACCTTATGAATCTGGGAAGAACTTTAATCATAGCTTACAATTTAATCTACATGAGACACCTCATGCTGGTGAGGTGCAGGTGAGGTTTCCTCTCCTTCCTCCCCATCCTAGTCTAGTGTCCTGAATTATTTTTGGAGGCATACATGCCTTTTTTTAAAAAAATATTTATGCATACAAGAGCTAGGGTCCCAGGTGTGAGAGGGTTCATCAGAGACAGTAGGGAAGAGAACAGGCAGACCTACTGAAATACACTGCTGAGGGGAGCTGCAGGCAAGATAGGAGAGGTCTGCTGTGCCATGCTGGTCAGTTCCCTGGCCGGGGATCAAGCTGCAGTGGCTGCTGATAGCTTTGTAGTACTGAGACTAGACCCCTTGTACCACCAGGGAGGCCCCACATTCTTTTTTTTTTTTTTAAAGATTTATTTATTTATGCATACAAGCACTGGGGTACAGGTCAGATGTGTGGGGGGAGCGGTGAGAGGATTCACCACAGAGAGCGGGGAGCAGAACAGGCAGATCAACTGAAGTACACTGCTGAGGGGAGCAGCGGGCACAGCAGGAGAGGTCTGTCGCGCCATGTGGGTCCCCTCCCTGGCCGGCAGCAGGAATCGAACTGGTGCTGCAGTGACTGTGGTTTGCTTCATAGTGTGCTGCTTAACCCACTGGGCCACCAGGGAGGACCTTCTTTTTAAGGAACTACTGATTTCATTATACTGATTTATTTCGTAATCTTTAAATGTCAATTTTTTTTCCAGTGAGAAAATGGACATTATTAAAAAGTAAAAATTGCTCTGATTTCAGTGCTGTTTCTGAGTTACTGTAATAACCATGATTGAAAGTAAATTTTATAAATATGTATGTTTTCACCAAAACCAAAGTATGCCAGAAATAAAAAGAAAAGTTTCTTCTCACAAATCCTTGAGATAACGAATATGTGTGTGTGTTGCTCCTTTCTTAATGCTTGACTGCATCTACATGTATGAAGAGTTTATTACATGTGTGTGGAAGAGGTTTTACTCCTGTGGTGACGTATTTCTTGGCAGTTTGCTCTTTTCACTTAATAAATAATCATGGGCATTTTCTCAGGTCAATATATACATAATATGTATAAGTGCGTACATATGAATGTATAATATTGATTATATATACTTATCAGTTGAGATAAAATGTGCATTTTTGTTGCCTTTTATAGCTATATAATTATAACTTTATTCTAGTACTCTGCTTTTTTTTAAAAAAAGATTTATTTATGCATATAAGCATTGGGGTACAGGCCAGAGGTGTGGGGGGTGAGAGAATCCACCAGACAGAGTGGGGAACAGAACAGGCAGATCTGCTGAAACACACTGCTGAGGGGAGCAGCGGGCGAGGCAGGAGAGGTCTGCTGCGCCATGTGGGTCACCTCCCCAGCTGGCAGCAGGGATCGACCTCGTGCTGCAGTGGCTGAGGTTTGCTTCATAGTGCGCTGCTTAACTCACTGTGCCACCAGGGAGGGCCCTATTCTAGTACTCTGCTTTTTTTTATTATTTTTAAAAAAGATTTATTTATTTATGCATACAAGAACTGGGGGCTACAGGCCAGAGGTGTGGAGGGTGAGAGGATTCACCAGAGAGAGTAGGGAGTAGAATGGGCAGATCTACTGAAGTACACTGCTGAGGGGAGCAGCAGGCCAGGCAAGAGAGGTCTACTGCACCTTGTGAGTCAGCTCCCTGGCAGGGGTCGAACTCGTGCTGCAGTGGCTGTGGATGGGCTCAACCCTTGGAGCTACCAGAAAGGCCTCTACTCTGCTTTTTCCTTTGCGGATTTGAATTACCACCTAGGGTCACTTGCTTTTAGTCTGAAAGCTGAAGAACTTCTTTAGTGTATATTGCATGGTGGGTCTGTTAGCAACAAATTCCATTTTTGTTTAACTAGAGCTGTCTTCATTTCACCACTTGTGAAAGACAATCTTGCATGGATCCAGAATTCTCTATACAGATTTTCCTCCCAGCACTCTGAATGTGTCATCCCTTGTCTTCCGGTCTTCACTGGTTCTGGTAAGATTCTCTGCTCACCTTATGGGGGAGGAGGGCGCCTTCTGAGTGATGAGGTTTTTTGTTTTTGTTTCTGCCTCCAAGGTTTTCTTGACCTTAGATTTCAGCGATTTTACTATGAAGTTTGTGGTCGTGGAGCTTTTTGGATGTGTATATTCAAGTTTTAACACTTTAGAAAATTTTCAGCCGTTTTATCTTCAAGTGTTTTTTAATGCTGCTCCCTCCTCTATATACCTGTTACTTTTCCCAGTGATGTCTTGTGTTTCTCTGAGACACTTCAATTTTTTTTTTGCTTTCTTTCTGCTCTTTGAATTATAGAGACTTTATAATCTTCACATTCACTGATTCTTTCTTCTTCCAGATCAAATATGTTGAGTCCCACAAGTCAGTTTTTAATCTTGTTTTATTTTTTGATTGTTCTTTATTGTTCTGACTTTATATTTGATTAGCTTTATGATTTCAGTCTATTGTTTGCTCTTGATAAGCCATTACTATCATATTTTTATGTGTGTGCTTCTTTAATCAGGATTTCCTTTGGCTCTTAAAAGTAATTTGCGTTGCTGCTGTTATGTCCTTGTCTGAAACGTGGCACTTGGGCCCTCTCACAGACTCTGCTGCCTGTTTCCCCTCTGTGGATGGGTCTTACTTGCATGTTTCTTTGGTTTTTGATGTTTTATAACATTTTATTAAAAGTGGACGCTCCAGGAAATATAAGATATTTTAGCAGCTCTGGATGCTTATTTCCTCACCCTCCTTTCTGGATGTTGGAATATGTAACCCTCAGTCAAATGTAAGTCTTTTTTATTTTATACTTTTTTAAAATAGTGTAATATTGTCTTTTTTAAGATTTATTTTTATTTATGCATACAAGAGGTGGGGTATAAAGCCAGAGGTGGGGGGATAAGAGAATTCACCAGAGACAGAGCGGGGAGCAGAACAGGCAGACTGACTGAAACACACTGCTGAGGGGAGCAGCGGGCGAGGCAGGAGAGGTCCATTATGCCATGTGGGTCCCCTCCCTGGCCCGGGCTTCATAGTGTAGTGCTTCACCCTTGCACCACCAGGGAGGCCCAATACACCAGTTCTTACAGCCACCCTGTAGGTATGAAATAGACCCTTTAACCCCCAAAATATGGTTTGGATGCTAAGGCTGATGTCACCATGTATGCACAAGTAGAGACAGATTTATTACTCAAGTAATGAGATTTTCTGGGGAGAGAAAGGTATATATATATGTATATATGTGTATATATGTGTATATATATATATATAAAAGATTTTTACTTTTTATATTTGCACAGAAGAATTGGGATGTAGGTCAGAAGTACAGGGGGTGAGAGGATTCACCAGAGAGCGTGGGGAGCAGAACAAGTGGATCTACTGAAATACACTGCTGAGGGGAGCAACGGATGAGATGAGAAGTCTGCTGCACCATGTGGGTCAGCTCCCTGGCTGGGGATCGAATTCAGGCCATCACAGACACAGCCATGTCTCCCTAGGGAATGATGCCATGTTGGAACTCTACTTCAGAGAGTTGTTCTCAGCTACTGGCAGTGGGCGCTTTCCGGCACCTGTAATTAGGTCAGCCTTTCTGATAGATAGCAACATATGTAAATGAGGAATAGGTTGCTTCTAAAAGTAAATAAATCGGTGTGTCTATGTTATGTACTTATGTACGTACCTGTCTACCTTTGCACTCATCTGTCCACCCATGTGTGTACACCCTGTGTGGAGCGGTTACATAGGTATGTGATTATAACTAGAAAGCAGGCACACTCAGCTTTATCTCACGGCCAGTTTTTATTCACGCCCACTTGTCTTGCAGTAACCACACATTCGCTCATGGACTCTGGAATCTGAATATGCATGCCTTTATTTTTTATAATACAGATACTAATAGATCATCTTCTTTTAATCACATTGAGTTTTAAAAATCTAACCATTTTGTGGGTCAGGAACTAGAGAAGGCTCCAGATGAGCAGCTCTTACTTACTTGGGGTCTCATGTATTTCCAGTTGGATGTCAGCAGCCTACAGTCATCTCGACACTTGACTAGATTTCTAAGATGGCCCATTCATGCATGGGCAGTGGATACTGGCCGATGGTCAGGGGCTGAGGGGGGGGCACGACTGACTGGGGTGTCCACACACAGACTCCAGCATTATGATCTCAGTGTGGCTGGACTTCTTTCGTGGAAGCAGCTTCCCCAAGTTAAGAGTCCCAAACCTCATCCATTCCCTTTCAAATTTCCCTTTCTTTGGTATGAATTATTTGGTGGAGTATAAAAGCAAACTACGCCTAGTTATTCTTATAATCATTTCATATGAAGAGTCCCTAACCAAAGTGAATTCTCTGGTGTTGTATAAGATTTGAGCTATGGTTATAGGCTTTTCCACACTCATCACTTTGATGTGACTGGTACGACACAGGCTGAGTAACAGTTATCCCTTGATGGTACTCACAGGGTATTCTCCTGCTAGAATTCTCTAATGTTGAACAAGGAAGATGGCTGTGCTCCCCTTTCTCTAGCATGACTTATTTTTTTTAAAGATTTATTTATGCATACAAGATCTGGGGTACAGGTCAGAGGGGCATGGGGTGAAAGGAGTCACCAGTGACACAGTGGGGAGCAGAGCAGGCAGATCTACTGGAATACATTCCTGAGGGGAGCAGCGGGCGAGGCAGGAGAGGTCTGCTGCGCCATGTGGGTCCCCTCCCTGGCCGGTAATGGAACTCATGCTGCAGGGGCTGCAGAGAGCTTCCTAGTGCTGTGCCTTAACCCCGTGCGCCATGAGGGAGGGCCAATAGCATGACTTTATTTCAAATAAGGCCTCACTGTGACTGACGGCAACCTCACTGTGCTCTCACTAGTCTGGTATTGTCTATTAGATTTGGGTTGTAGCGAGCTGTCTTTGCACACGCATCACATCTGCACACCCAATTTCCCTAACATAATTTACAGAATTTCCCTCTTGCGTGAATTCTCTGGTGCGCCGGCACCGTATTCATTACATTGGGTTGTTTCCGTTCAGAGTGAACTATTTCATGCTGTGTAAGTTCTGAGTCGTCAGGCAATGTCTACCAAAGCTGACTGAGCATACATGTATCCAGGACCCAATACTACTCCTAAACATACACACAAAGGGATGAGTACATGATGCCGGGAGACAAACGTGATCACAGGAGCATTTTTTATTCTGACCCAAAGCTGTAAACAATGAACAGGTCCATCAAAAGTAGACTGGATAAATTGTGATATAGTAGAATTCTATACAGGTTGAAATACATGAACTTCTGCCACATGCACTAACAATGAGTTTTAGACATGATTAATGAAACAAGCCAGACAGGAAAGAATACATGATTATAATCCAATTTATATAAAGATTTATAATAGGCAAAAACTAATTCATACCGTTAGAAGTCAGAGCTGTGTTAACTTTGAGGAGGGAGCAACTAATTTGTACTCTATACTTGTAACGAGAAATATAATTTACAGCTCCTTTTTGTTTTAAAGCACTTTCGCTCACAGTGGGCCATGAACCACACCAGTAAGCTGTTTGTTACAGGTTCCCAAGTATGTACTGAAATTGAAAATAAGCACTTTGAAATGTGTGTGACAGCTTGACAAAGGAGGTTTACGTCTGTTGAATCTAATAATTAAACATCTAGGCTTGTTTTTCCAGTGACTTTTGTCATGTCATTTGTCTAGTAATTCTGTGTGTGTGTTTTATAAGCTAGCAAACAGTGGGTAAATATATGGTATCAGATTTTAAACTTTTGACTATTGGTGCACTTGCAATCAACATCATATACAGGGTTTACACGACTTCAAAGCTGTTCACCAAAAAAGGTACATCCTTTACTGAATGATCATGGTTTCTACCCTGTGAGTTTTCTGATGGACAATGACGTTAGACTTACAGCTGAAGAACTTCCCGCATTCTTTACATTCATAGGGTTTCTCCCCAGTGTGAGTTTTCTGATGACGGATGAGATTTGACTTCCTACTAAAGGCTTTCCCACACTGAGGGCACCCATTGGATTTCTCTCCTGTGTGTATTCTCTGGTGGACAGTGAGGATTGCCTTCTGGCGGAAGGACTTCCCACATTCATTACAAATGTAGGGTTTTTCCCCTGTGTGGATTCTTTGATGGAGAGTGAGGGTAGTCTTTTGGCAGAAGGACTTCCCACATTCATTACAAATGTAGGGTTTCTCTCCCGTGTGAGTTCTCTGATGGACTGTGAGGGTTGTCTTCTGAATAAACGCCTTCCCACATTCATTACACTGATACGGTTTCTCCCCCGTGTGAGTTCTCTGGTGATCAATGAGGTATGACTTCTTTCTAAAAGCACTTCCGCACTGAGCACATTCATAGGCTTTCTCCCCCGTATGTGTTTTGTGATGTCTAGTGAGGGTTGCCTTCTGGCGGAAGGACTTCCCACAGTCCAGACAAATGTAGGGTTTCCCCTCTATATGCGTTTTCTCATGGAGAGTGAGTGCTGTCTTTTGCCGGAAGGCCTTCCCACACTGACTGCAGACGTACGGTTTCTCGCCTGTGTGAATGCGCTGATGTTCAACAAGATACGACTTCCTCCTGAAGCTATTCCCACAGTAAGGACACTGAAAGGGTTTCTCTTCTGTTGGACGTGGCTGTTGCACAATAAACATGGGCTTCCTGCAGAGGAACTTTCCATATTTGCTGTAAGCATGGGCTTTCTTCTCCATAAGATTTTGTGGATGGACACTGAGATTTGACTTTTCGATAAAAGCTATTCCATCTTTATTGCACTCAAAGGGTCTTTCTGCTCTGAGAGCTCGCGTGTGTGTAAGTAACATTCCCTTCATCAGCAAGGGCTTGTCACAGTCACTATGTTCAAATGATTGCTCTGGAGCCTGAAGTTTCTGATGCTGGTTAAGTTCCTGTTTCCCATCGTGACTCCTTTCTGTTTGTTTACAGGGATTTCCTACAGTCTGAATTTTCTCGTGCTTGGTACTGAGGAGTGACTTCTCCCATCCGTTACCCTCACCACACTTCTCTCTCACAGGGCTGATATTTCTAATGACTAGTTCTGAAATATTTTTCAAAAGCTTTCTGTCAGGTTTATATTCACATAGTGTTGCTTTCGATATAATACGGTTGTTGCCTGTGGCAAAAGTTTTCCCCAAGATATTATTTCTCTCCTTACTTAGTTTTTTGTGGTTGATGAATACAGCTGATCTAGAATGCCTGTCTTGGTATTCTTTGAACTTCACTATAACATCTTCAGTGTTCCCGTCTTCTTCTAGAAAAGAATACAGTTAACAACACTGTAAGTCTTAGGACAAATGCTATGGATTGGTTGAATATACAAACAACCCATCGTAGGACTGGCTGTTTCACTGTTGTGGTCTACAGAAAGGCCAAAATAACCTCTTGGAAGGGAAAACACACAGAACATAAACACAAAATCAGCTATGCTATTAGAATTAGGAAAAACTGGGGACTCCCTGGTCACCTAGCAATTAAGTCTCAGCATTATCACAGTGACAGCCTGAGTTCGATGCCCAGCCTCGGAGCTGACCCACATATGGTGTAGCAGATGTTTCCTCACCTGCTCTTGTATGCATAAACAAATAAATCTTTAAAAAAAAAAAAACAGAACTGGGGTGTAGGCCAGAGGTGCGGTGAGAGGATTCACCAGAGATAGACTGGGAAACAGATCTACTGACACACACTGCTGAGGGGAACAGTGGGTGAGACAGGAGAGGTCTGCTGTGTCATATGTGGGTCAGCTTCCAGACTGGGGATCGAACTCGTGCTGCAGTGGCTGCAGACAGCTTCATAGTGCTGCAACTTAACCCCTTGAGACACCAGGGAGGCCCAAACATAAAATCTTAAAAAACTTGTTGGTGCAAGTGGTTGAGGTGGGACACTGTGAAGCGATCCACAGCCACTGCAGAGTTCAATCCTTGGACGGTGGTGACCCACATGGCGCAGCAGACCTCTTCTGCCTCGCCCGCTGCTCCCCTCAGCAGTGTGCTTCAGTAGACCTGTCTGTTCTGCTCCCCACTCTGTCTCTGGTGAATCCTCTCATCCCCCTTACCTCTGACCTGTACCCCAGTGCCTGTATGCATAAATAACTAAATCTTTAAAAAAATAAAAAGCTAAGTCACCTCTAATAAAAGATAAGTATAAAATATTTTAGTAAATAAGTAAAATTAGGAAAAACTGGCATAAGCAGAAAACACCTATCTTTGACACATTATAAATATAAACAACATTGAGCAATAAAACAAGGCAAGTGCAAGAAAGACAAAGGCAGGTGAATGTGGCATTGTTCTTGGAGTGGGCAGAGTCAGAGATAATGGAGTGAGCCTATAGGGATACCAAACAGTGATCCACAGTGATCAAGAAAGATTATTTAGGTGAGATGAAATCCTGTATGTTTATTCCCACAGGTCTAAATAAATTTTATGAAATACTTGTATTAGTTTCTTCCTCACGTGCATTTAGCCATCCGTGGCAAATAAACTTTCTCTAACATTTATTCCCTAGTGCTGACAAAAACACCAGTCCACGCCTAGGCCCTGACTCTCCAGATAACTGATTTATTTTCGCTCAAAAGGCAAGAATTGTGAAAACATATTCCCAGTAGGAAAAAAAAATAAACCAGAAGACAAAACTGACTTGTGATATGACTATAAACACTACTGTATATATTTTAATGTATAAACATGGATGTAAATATCGTCCCTCTGATCGCTGCGACCACCAACTCTTTCATCCAGAGACAGTCAAACTAAATTCTGCTGACCATCGACTGGTCCCTCCTTTCAACTTGTTGAGATGCTTTTTCAGTTTTGGGGGTGCATGGGTTTAAGTTTTCCTCCCAGTGAAGTAACATACCTTAACCTCACTATTTCCTGTTGAGGCTCTAAAGGACTGGATTCTTCATTATGAGTGTAAGCCACTAATTGACCTTGACTATAATATTTCTTAGAAAACTTTAACTATTACTATTGTTACCTTCCTATCACCCATATCTGGTGGGGCAATTTTAAAGATGAATTCATCTTACCATGATTTGCATTTATGTACAATAGCCCCAAAATGGAATTTCCATCAACAGATAAATAGGTAATACGATGTCATATATTTAGTCAATGGAATACTATTCACAATAAAAAGGGAAAAAGCTACTGATACACAGTGACAAAGGGGGTGAGTCTCAAACATTTTTCAGAGTGAAGGCTTTATACTAGGAAGTACATCTTGTGCAACTCCAATTATGTGCATTTCTAGAACATGCAGAAATAATCTGTACAGGTAACTGGAGTAACACTGCCTTCCTAAGAACCTCAACTACATTTGGGGATATGCCACCATCCAATTTCTCCAAAAAGCTTCATGTATTGTTTCTACCTTCTAATGTCTGATTTGTCTGACATTAGAATATAAATATATTCTAGGGGCCTCCCTGGTGGCACAGGGGATTAAGTCACAGCACTATGAAGCTATTCACAGTCACTGCAGCATGAGTTCAATCCTAGGTGAGGGAGGGGACCCACGTGGCTCAGCAGACCTTCCTGTCTTGCCCACTGCTCCCTTCAGCAGTGTGTTTCAGTCAATCTGTCCGTTCTGCTTCCCATGCTGTCTAGTGAATTCTCTCACCCCCACACCTCTGGCCTACACCCCAGTTTTTGTATGCATAAATAAAAACCACCAAATCTTTAAAAAAATATATAAGTATATATAAATATACTCTGGACCATCCTTTTCAAGAATTCTATCAACGCCTTTTATTTTACTATAAATATTCCATGTAAGACAATTTGGTAATGTATCCTTCTGAACTAAAACATATGCTCCTAGAAGTCAGTATCTTACTATCTCCTTTGGAATCTGAATGTAGATAAAGGATGTGATCTTGCCATGTGTATCTATGATAAATATAACAAAGAACTTATATAATTTCTATAAGAAGTTCTATAATAAAGAACTTACCCAGGAAGTGATTTATGGCAAGGTCAAATAGTAATATTAGCAGTTCACACCAAGAGAACAAGGCTCTCATTTTGGAAGATGTCACTGGCAAATTAGAATATGAGAGGACAGGGCCTCCCTGGTGGCGCAGTGGGTTAAGCAACGCACTATGAAGCAAATCGCAGCCACTGCAGCACGAGTTCAATCCCTGCTGCCGGCCAGGCGG
>JAGFMF010011389.1:3590629-3607122 GCA_019455555.1 Galemys pyrenaicus
TTTCTGTGGTGAATCCTCTCACCCCCCCACACCTCCGGTCTGTACCCCAGTGCTTGTATGCATAAATAAATAAATCTTTAAAAAAAAAAAAAAAGAATATGAGAGGACAGAAAGATGTTTCACAGAGTGAAATAAAATAACGGAGAGATCATTACATGAAAAGGGTCTCCCTGGTGGCTGAGGGATAGTCTCAGTGCTATCACCACAAGGCCAGGAAGGTTTGATCCCTGACCAGGGAGGGGACCCATATGGCGCAGCAGACCTCTCCTGCCTCGCCCGCTGCTCCCCTCACCTCCCCCAAACCCCGGCCTACACCACAGTCTTCTACACAAAAATAAGTTAAAACTTTAAAAAAAAAAAAACAACAACACAAGTATTTGTTTAAAAGAAAAAAAATAAAGGAAGTATAACAGAGATGACAGAATCAACCTGACTTATGGAAACCAAAGTATATAGAAAAAAATAAGGGCTAAGTTAGAGGTAAGAACTATAATTTCTCATATATCAAAACCAATGGGATGAGAGCACTGACTGCTGCAATGCTACAGGCAGAATAAAACCTACACTAGAGTCCAAGTGGAACAAATGGGATGCAGACGCCTGTTCGCAAGTCATTCACCTGAAACAGGGAATCCCAGCCTGAGGATCAGTCAGTACGTGACAGGCCTTCCCCAGAGACAAGAAAGAACCATCCCCAGAGGATGAAGAAAGAACCTTTAAGGCCACATCAGGAAGCCCCTATGAGAGCCTGGCAAAAAAATCCACTTATTTAACAGATATTTATGTTTATTTTCCTAGGCGATAGACAAAAGGGAAGAAAAGGCACCAAGAAATGAAAAGGCACTCAGGAAAATCAGGTAAGTGTCAGTATATTTCACCCAATTCAAGGTGGGTGGACGAAGGAATCTGAGCACCCTGATATGAAACAGGAGGATTTACTGGAAAGCAACAGTGACAACAAAATGGTACTTTACTTCAAGGCACAGAGATCTTGAAACCTGACAGCAGGTCTCGCGGTGAGCTTGGGAGATAGGAAGTCAGGGCAGGTGCTGCTCAGGTGAGGAAGAAGGAAAAAGGAAAGCTACCAGGAAGACACATACGAGAAATGACGTTCTCTTTGTTTTTTGGATAGATTTAAGAATGCCTATAAGTAGGAGACCAGAACAAAAGCAGGAAGGTAGAGGACTGAAATGTAAAGAAAAGATGAAAAACACCCAAAAAAGGCCATTTAGCAGTTTCCACAGTACTTGTATAGCATCTGAGGCCCTCGGAGGGGGAGCCACAAAGTCAAAACTATTTTTGTTAATAATAATATCATTTGTTTTCTTTAACCAAAGATACCAAAACATCATGAAGTATATAAAAATGTTAATGCAGGTGGTAAAATGCTGGCACATTAGCATACATCAAAGCACTGCACTAATCTATAAATCACTGTATTTCTCACTGTCATACACTCACAGGAGAAAAAAGTTTGACTTAAGACTGTTCTTGAGGGGCCTCCCTGGGGGCCTATGATGGCCTCCCTTGATGGCCTGAGTTTCATACAACCCCTACCCCTCACCCCCACCAGGGAGCTGACCCACATGGCGCAGCAGACCTCTCCTATCTTGCCTGCTGTTCCCTCAGCGGTTTGTTTCAGTAGATTTGATCTGCCCGTTCTGCTCCCCACTGTCTCTAGTGAGTCCTCTCACTGCCCCCAACCCTGCACTTCTGGTCCCCGCTGCACTTCTGATCTATACCCCAGTTCTACAGAAAAAAAATAAACAAAAGAGAAAGAAAGTGCTGGTGATATTAACAAAGTGGGGTTTGGTTTTATACATTTTTAAAATGTTTTAATATTTTAAATTAATATTAAATGCTTAATATTCATGTAAAAATATCTATATAGAAATGTGTCAAAATTTGGAAGCTCTGTAAGTCAGCAGCTGTTACTTTCTAAAAGGTAAATCTATTACCCCAAAATGTATGGGTCAAAACAGGTCCCTAAAATCACTCAAGGTGTCATCTGTGTCTAGACTGTACCTGCAGTGACTCACCTAGGCAGAGCTGACTTGGAAAAATTCTCTCTGTTGTCCACAATTCTTCTCCCTGTTCCAACTTGCGGATCATATCAGGTTTAGCCATGTGAAACCCTGATAATAAAAAATGAGATTTGGTCTAAGCCGCTTGGGCTTTGAAACTATTGAAGAAGAGAAATTTTCAGTTTTGAGGTGTTCTGAGATGAGGTTCCCGTTCATATTTTACCAAAGTCAGTACTTTGCATTAGCAAGTGAGGACATACTTATACTTTCTGCTAAAAGAAGCGATTCATTACCTCACATCCCTGAAACTCCAAATCCCAGGGATTCTGGAAGTTCATGCCAGGAGGTGCATGACCCTGAGGGGTACAAGGAGTCTTCCTTACCCACAGAGATGAGGTGGCAATAGTTTTCTAACATGACGTCCCTGTAGAGGGCCTTCTGAGCGGGGTCCAGGCGCTGCCACTCCTCCTGGGTGAAGTCCACAGTCACATCCGTGAAGGACACTGACCCCTGCAAGGCACACTCTAGTTCACCCTAAAGTGCTGGACCAGCGAGAACCAGAAATTGGAGACCTAGTTCTGACCACGATCAGGTCAAACTAGTTTTCCTGCTTTAGACTGTAGAAAATTCTCTCTGAAAAAAGATTCATCTATATTCACTCAGCATCTCATGCTGAAGATAGGAGGTCATAATGCTATCTGCCTTGAGGTGCTTAATGGCCATGGTGCAAATGAACAGGACCAAGCCTGCCGAGAAAGGTGTCCACGTAAATACACGTATCAGAGGAAATGCGGGTGCAAAGACAGAAATACACACCTGGGAAAGTGCTAGAAAGTGAAGAAAAATTTCATTTTGTATTCCAAGGCTTCATTGAAGACAAACATTTTGTACTCACAATGAACTTGTTTTGTGGAAATAACAGAGCATTGGCTTTTAAAATTCATGGGGAGAAAGAAACTGGAAAATTCAAGAAATAGCAAAGGAACAGTATATTAGGAAAGAGGCTTTGAGTTCTAACAAAAGCAAAAGAAAAGACAAAAACCAGGCCTGTGGAGGCAGTGGGCATGTTCATGGAATAATTTTGGAATTTTACCTTACATTGTTGTGGTCTTAAAATGTGCTAAGTACATTTCAACATGTTTGTATTTACTTATAAACCATCTGCAGGCAGGGGCCTGTCTGGTGGCCTAGGGGTTTAATGTCGGCGCTGTCAGTGCAACGGCCTGAGTTCGATCCCGGCCAGGGAGCATGTGGCACATGTGGGTCCCTTGCCCACTGCTCCCCTCAGCAGTTTAATTCAGCAGATCTGCCTGTTTTGTTCCCCACTGTCTCTGGTGGGTCCTCTCACCCCCTGCACCTCTGGCCTACATCCCAGTTCCTCTATTCATTTATTCTAAATAAATAAATCTTAAAAAATAAGTTTTAAACCATCAGTGGGCGCTACTGGTAATCCGCTGTTAATGAGTACCTCTCCCAAATATAAACTTACTATTTCCTCCCTTCCTACAGACTGTCTTATACATTACATTTTGAAGCACACCCCACACTGAGACTGCTGCTTTGTGGAAAATAAAGAACATTAAGTTAGCACAGAAGTTAGTGATATAATTTTCAGTTTAGGAACCACACCCTTAGAGACTAGAGAATGCTTGAGGTGTTTTAGGATGGAAAGGGAAATAATCACCGTTGAAGCTGTCTCCTAGATTAAGGTGCTACGGGTGGTCTAGACGGGACAACTGCTTACTGCACGATGAATTACAACAGATGGGTCAAAAACTGGTTAGGGTATGGTTAGGCCTAGCTCTTGGGTTATCTGTATTGACAAGTGTGTGGGTGCTGGCACTAGAAAATGAAAATGGGAAACACAAGAAAGACCAGATTAAAGCAGAGGAAATAATGAAGTAAACCTCAGAAATGTACTTGAATGCCTGTGGAACATAAGGTGCTAATAACTGCCAACATACAGAGCCTGCGACAGAAGGATGTATTTGAGAGTCACTAGAATCCGTTTAATGTGGCCCTTATAGTGAGTCTGATTCAGGCAGAGGAAAAAAGACGGTGAAGAGAAAAGAACCAATTAGTATCTGGAGAAAGGTAATATTTAAATATTGATAGATGAAGAGTAATTTTCTGAAAGATTTGAAAAAAATAATGTTTTATTTCGAAAAAAGGACAAAGTATAACGTCTGATTCAAGAGTAGACTATTTCAAGAGGGAAATAACATACACATTTACTTCTTCTGTACCTGCATATAAAATATAAGAAGGAACAAAAAAGATAAGAATAAATCTGTAACAACAGTGAAATATTGCAAAGGCTTCACTGTCAGGACAATCTGTAGGAATTAGGACGATCGGATAGGAGAAGTGCAAGATCTCACTTTTGTTGAAACTTGTAATCAGGGGCCTTCCTGGAGGCCTAGAGGTCAAATCTCAGTGCTATCACTTCTGTGGCCTAAGTTCGATCCCTGGCCAGGGAGCAGACCCACATGGCGCAGCAGACCTCTCCTGTCTCACCTGCTGCTCCCCTCAGCAGTGTATTTTGGTAGATCCTCCTGCTCTGCTCCCCGACTCTGTCTCTGGTGAATCCTCTCAGTCCACCCCTCCCCCCATCTCTGGCCTGCACTCCAGTTCTATGCAAAAATAAATATTTTTTAAAAAGAAACTTATCAATCAAATCTCTATCCTGAAAACTATAAAACAACATCTCACCACAAATTACTAGCCTGTGATCTACGTGATGTATCATTGTAAAGTCGAGCTCAGTGGACATGATCAAGCTGATACTTGACTCCTCTCGGCTTAGATCTAAAATCAGCATTGACACAAGTTAGAGTCATTCAAGCAAAATATTCCTATTTACTTCAAGATAATACAGCTCTGTTCTAAGTTGTATTTGTGAGAAGACTGATAAAAGAGATGATCTGCCCAACCAGCATGAGAGCACTGGCTGTAACTGAGGGTGCACTTGTGGGAAGGCTTAAGTTTATCTGAATAAGAAAAACTGGGAACTGGGCTGAGTAGTACTAGAGGCACACAGCCTAAGAGCACTCCTGAAATTTCACATCATAGGTCAATCGCTTACTATCCCCTAATCCAGGCCCCACCACAGACCAGTTTCATGGGAGCAAATCCCAGTATTCAGGAAACTTCAGGACAAGGAAACAAATATTTAGATAACCTGAAAACAAGTTATTTCACAAAGAGAAGGAACATCATCTCACCTGAGGCATGGTTTTGAGATCTGCAAGAGGTGAACTTCCTATTTAGAACTCTTCTTTTGCAAAAGGGAAGCAGCCTGAGAGGGCAGAGATGGAAATGTGCCATGTGAAACCGTTTGACTTAGATCTCCTAGAATAAGTTAAATCTTCATCAGTTGTCACTTTCAACCCTTGCCCACTGTGTACCCCATACAAGTTCTGAATGCACAATGGTAATTCAATAGACAAACTCTGCTCCCTCATCAGCGCTGCAAACCAAGTCTGTAAGTGAAGCAGGATGGAGTCTGGGAAATCTGTTGCAGTGTGCAGAGAAAGTACATTGTGCTTTTCTCTCTGTGACATGGCCTTCCACCTCCCATGAAGGATGGGTTTATGACATAGTTCCAGACTGTTTTTCGTAGACTTGGATATGCTGTATACCTCCCCACACCTGGCACATGCCGTCAACAGTAGCTTTTTAAACTCTGCTATTAGATTATATTGTAGTTGTAATGAACACATTGCTTATTATGAGAATAAGCTCCTTTTAATAATTTGAAGTAACTTTTGTTTCTTTTCTGGGAAGGGTCTCCTCTTCTGAATTTTTATTTCCTAATTGGCTGATGTTATCTTCCTTTATTTTAATTTAGTTGCTCATGTTTTGCCTTGTGAAGTTTTTTTCCTTTATGTTTTGGTTTTTAGCAATACCACATATTTATGGAAATGTAATCTCATATTGATGTGAGGATATCCTCAATTGATATGAAATGCTATCTCCATATGACATGTTTCTAGATGCTTGAGAACATCTGGACTTTCTATTTAATTTCACTACTTCATCTCTTTACTGACTTACCTCTATCACATTACTTAATAAATATAGCTAATTATTGAAAATAATTAATAGATAAGTATTAATTATTGAGCAACACTTTTTAGTAGACCAGGTATGCAAATAGAAAAAAGGTTTTTCCACTCTGTAGACTTCTAGGCAGATAGCATAATATTTTTCTAAAATCTGGATGGACTGCAACATGAATATATTAACAAAATAACTATTTCACTGTGAAAATGAGACTGGCCTCATGATGAAGTGTTCCAAACACTTTAATTATCTTAGAATGCCTGAAGAAGGTGCTGACCTTGCCAATGGTGTCATCCAGAAGCAGGAAATTTCAATCATATAGCAGTGCAGAAAACACTAGTTATGGCTGGGTAATGTTTACCCAAACATTATTCCTGCGTGCTACCCTGGAACTATTTATTTCAACACTTGGTTTTAGCTTACACCGCGTTTCCCTGTAATAAATCTTACCATCTGGAGATTATAAACATCTTGCATCTTCCTTTCCAATATTTATATCTCTGTTTTATTTGCTAAACTGCTACTGAGTTACAGTTTTGCAGGCAGGCTTAACAGCTACTGTCTAAACCGTCAAACCTTCCATACCCAACTAGATTTGGTCATACAGCGCTTCCCAGTCACAAAGTCATCCCAAATAATAAGAAGTTACAAACACATGCACAGTTACATTCAGTGAAACTAACTTCGGAAACCCACCTCCCACGGCCCACATAAGTTATGCACCTCGGGCAGCGTATTACATAATTCCATCAAAAATCACACTTTCTCTTTGCCCTGGTCACTTACACTCTCAAACACGGTTCGAACCTAATTAAAAATAGACATATACAGAGGCAGCCCCACGTAGCAACACGCCTCCATTCACTTTCACACACAACCCGCCGCAACATCCCGGAGCAGCAGGCACCCAAAACGCAGCTGGCTGCGGACACGCGCGGGTGTACACACACACTCACACATCCGCCCGCTACGTGAGGCCCTGCCCCCTGCAACGGAGCTCCCTCCGTATCAAAGCCCGCACAATCACCGCCCGCGGAGCCCGTTCCAGGTCACACTCCATTCTCACCCTGAGTCACACCCACGAGCCACGCCCGAGGCCCCGCGCGCACCGACCCGGGCGTCTGGTTGCCGCGGGCCCGGTTCCGCTTCCCTCCCTAGAATTACCGGGCCCGGCTCGGACTCCGAGTCTCCTCCCCACTGGTCCTGCACCCCTAGTCTGCCCTCCCGGGTCCAAGATCCCAGCTCCCTCCAGCTCCTCCTCAGCCTCCTCCTCCGCTTCCTCTTCCGAGCCCCTCGGACCCACCAGCCTCACCCGGGGCCAAAAAACCAGCCGACTGCGCCTGCGCACTGCCGCGCGGCTCGGGGCTCCCAGGAGTCTGCGCGGCGGCGGGCTGGCGGAGCCGGGTCGCGGCTGCCCGGCGGCCGCGTCCCGGCCCGCGCTCCTCCGGCTTGGGCTGCGTCTCTCACAGGCCCTGGGGGACCCGATGAACGTCGCCCTCTGGCTCTTTCTCCGCTAGCCTCGCGGCCACCGCTTTCTGTGTGGTGAGTGAAGACGCCGTCCCGGGTGCTGGAGGCGCCCCCGGCGCGCTCGGGGCTGGCGGACGCCGGCGCGTCACCTGTGCAGGCAGGAGGCTGTGCCGCGAGCGCGGCCGCTCGGCGTGGCCTGCGGCCGTAAGTGTCAACTCTGCCGTGTGCGTGTGTGGCGGGGCTACGGGGTGTGCGTGGTGGGAGCCCCTGGCCGGTTGACAGTAGCCCCTGGAGACTGAGTGGGGCGGCACCTCCCCTAGGGCCCTGTGTGGTGTCTGTGAGCCGTGTCACATGATGGACCCGATGACAGTCCTGTTGTGACGACCTGAAATGGATCAGAGTTGGTCTTAGCGTAGTTTTAAACTTTTTTACTTTAAAGGGTAGAGTTTCGTTTTTACAGTTTTGGAGGAATCGGTGATCACGATCCCCTTATGGCTCTTGTCTGTTGCTGTCAAGTCTCCCTGGTCTCTGTTAGCCTTAGAGGGGATCCCTCTCCCCGCTCCCACCCCTCTCCCCAACTGCTTGGGTGGTTTTGGCTTCTGTTACCTTCATCAGTGCACCCTGTACCCATTGCCCAGCCTCATGCTTCATACACAGGAGACTTGCCCTACGTTACATGTAGCCTCTTCTAGAGCCAGTGGTTTTTTGGAATTTGTTGCAAAGGTTTTTGGGGTTTTTTTCCCCCACTGCCTCTGGCATTTCACCGTGTAGTCACACTGCACAGAAATGCTAGCTGCACAAAAATTCATGCAAAGGGAAGTTGAATATCTGAGACCTAGAATGAAAGTTCCAACTAAAAAAAGCACAGCCCTGCATTTGTTAGGGGGAATCTTAAGAGGTGCAGTTGCCCCCAGAGCAGGGTCTTTGAACATATGATATGGAGATTCCAAGAGCTCTGTGGCACCTCAGACCTACAGCATTTGCATTTGCAGATCTACAGCATTTTCATAGCTCCGTGGACAGGAAACTGCTGTGAACAAAGAAATAGATACCAGCTTCAGCGAACCTCTTTTCTTCATGATGCTAGGGAAGGGGCTACAGTCTTCAGTCTTTCTCATCCTTCTGCCTGGGTGTGTTTGATGTGGATGTGGAGGGGCTCGGCAGTGGCCAGGAATGTGTTCCTTTTTAGCCTGTCAGGTCTCCAAGAAAAACCCAGTATGTTACCATCGCCTGTTCTTCCCAAAAGAAGATACAGCAAAAGAAGAGCCATGGGAAATAAAAGCACTGTAGTTACACATCTTAAAGCCAAGCTAAAAGTCATTATGTGCTTTTTCTTGGTTTTGTGAAAGGCGTTTTGTTTTTCAGGATGTAGAGTAACTTCCTATGCCAATAGTGGAAAACAGTGGCTTATCCATTCACGTGGTCTCCAGGCCTTCTCTTCCATTTAGCTTTGGGAGGACATTATGTATGAGGCTGGACCCCCTTCTTTCCCAGTGCCTCATTAAATGCTCTCCTTACAGTTAATTTTAGCTTCAAATAATATGTTAGAAAATCATAAAACAACATGAAAGCATCGTCTATATCTGTGAGACTTATTCAGGAACTTTTTAAAATAAAGATTTAAAGATTTATTTTTATTTATTTATGCATACAAGAACCCAAAGGTGCGGGGCTGAGAGGATTCAGAGACAGAGTGGGGAGCAGAACAGGTGGCTCTATTGAAATACACTGCTGAGGGGAGCAGCGGGCAAGACAGGAGAGGTCTGCTGCGCCATGTCACTGGGATCGAACTCATACCTATGCCACAGTGCTTGGAGATAGATTTATAGCACTGACTTTAGCCCCTGTGCCACCAGGGAGGACCCCTCCCCCTCTGGGACTTTTAACTGTTCTAGGCAAAACTTCAACTTCATTGGCCATGTGTAAAAAAAAATTAAAAAATTAAAAGCAGGTGTTGGGAGCTGAAGGGGAGACGTTCAGACTTGGCATATTTTTTTTTTAAAGATTTATTTATTTATGCATACAAGCACTGGGGTACAGGCCAGAGGTGTGGGGGGTGAGAGGATTCACCACAGACAGAGGGGGGGGGGCAGAACAGGCAGATCAACGGAAGTTCACTGCTGAGGGGAGCAGTGGGCACAGCAGGAGAGGTCTGCCGCACCATAGGTCTGCGCACCATATGGGTCCCCTCCCTGGCCAGGGGCAGGGATCAAACTCGTGCTGCAGTGGTTGCGGTTTGCTTCATAGTGCGTTGCTTAACCCACTGAGCCACCAGGGAGGCCCTGTTTTTATAACTTTACATTTACTAGCTACCTTAGTAGTCATGAATGGATGTTCTGTAAGTTATTCTAAACCACTCAGCTATTGCTAAAGCTGAATGTTACCGGAACAATTCCTTCTACTTGCTGTGTGGCCTCCACATCCATTCGAACTTTACTTCCCTTTCCAAGGCCCTCTGGGAATGTGTGTCTGTGTCTTTTCAAGGGTAGAGAAGTTGAAGAGTGTGGCATTGACGTCTGCTGGCTGAATCCAGATCACAGCCACCTGCTCAGGTGTATTTATTCACGTGTATAATGTAGAGACTGGATATTTTACCGAGTCAGCTGAGTATCACTGAATAAAAATACCTTCTCCACTTAACAACCCATTCAAAATCGACCTGTTTGAACGTCCCATAAGCCAGATAATTTTTCTCAGCCGCTATAACATTCATCCATGTTGCTGCAGGCAGCAGGCACCTTTTGTCTTGCTGTGCAGCACCCCATTTTAGGGTGTGGCGATATCATCTGTCCTAAATTTTTCCTTTAAAAATACTGCTGCCAAGAACATTATCGTATCTCTGTTTAATGGACATAAGCATTCATTTTGCTGTGAAGCTACACAGGGGTAGAATTGCTGGGTTGCATAATTTATGTTTGTTTAGCTTTGTTAGTACTACTAAACAGATGTATCGCAAGCACTGTAAAAGAGTTCTAACTGTAATAAAGCATAACATTGCAATTTCATGGTAATCACTAAAAGAAGAATGCATGAGACAACAAATTAATGGGGAGAAACTAGAATGATCAAATTATTTGACCACTACAATAGAAGGTAAGGATGGTAGAATAGGGGCCTTCCTGGTGGCACAAGGGGCTAAACACCACACTATGAAGCATCTGCGGCACAGCAGTGCAAGTTTGATCCTGGGCCAGGAAGCTGACCCACATGGCACAGCAGACCTTTCCTGTTTTGCCTGCTGCTCCCCTCAGCAGTGTGTTCCAGTAGATCCACCTTTTCTGCTCCCCATTCTGTCTCTCCCACCTATAGCACCTCTGGCCTACACCTCAGTTCTTGTATGCATAAATAAATATATCTTTTAAAAAAAAGACATCAAGGCTTGCACCAATCAGTGGATATATGAATAGTGACCTTAAATGTCGTTGCATGGCTTGGCCGAGTTCTGGTACTCATGCCAGTCTGTGAAGAGTTGGCTCTGGGAAATCAGCTTTCAGAAGGGGATGAGCATTCAGAAGAAAATGCGACACAATGAACATGTCTAAACCCAGAGACCCAAGCCACAGCTTAGGCCAGCTGAGTAATAGCCAACCTGCAGAGTAAGCAGTACCCTGAAATTAAGACTTTATGTTGCAGCAGTATTGTTGGAACAGTTAGCTAATGGATAATAAACAGTTCATTAGTTATTTCAGTAGTGCAGGTGGGTTAGCTCCCTGGCTGGGGATCATCCTGGGATCAAACTCCTGCTGCAGTGGCTGCTGATAGCTTCACAGTGCTGAGACTTAACCCCTTGCACCACCAGGGAGGCCCCTATTAGGAATCTCAGTACGGAAGTTCACTATGTATTTCCATAGAATTATCCAATCCAAGAATTATTGAAAAGCTTTTAAATATTTATTCAGGTAAATTGGTGTACAGTAAATTGCACATAATTTAAAAATTGTTTATTAAACTTTTTATTTCCTTACATTGTGGTTTATTTTTGTGCAATATTTGATTTCTCCACTCATGTGTAGCCTCCATAAATCTCCCACCACTACCTCACCTGTGAACTGTCACTATAGTCCCTTGTGCACATAACTGTACTATTCAATATAGCTGTGAAGTCACTGCTGCAGTGCTGTGAACACAGCCTCACTGCCAAACATGCCCCATGCCCGTTATAGTCCCATCCTCCTGCTCCTCTCTTTTGTTTTCTAGAATTTTGTATCAATGAATTCATATAGTATGTATTTTATTTCATATATGAAATAAAAAGAAGCTTTTACTTGGCAAAATTATTTTGAAATTTATCCACATTGTTTGATGCGTCATTCGGTTAGTCCTTCTTACTACTGAATAGTAGTCCATGTAAAAATAATGCCACAATTTGTTTATTTCCTACTACTTGATGAACATTTGGGTTGTATCCTGTTTCTTGCCAGTAGAAATAAAGCCGCTCTGAACAACTGTGTACAAGTCTTTGGACCTGTGCTTTTATTTGTCTTGAGGATAGATGCAGGAGTGGACTGTTGGGGGTTAGCTGGAAGAAATGTGAATAGGGGAAAGCTAGCAGGTGCTGCTAGGTAACTCTTAATAATTAGAAGTATGATCATTTAAGGAAGGGCTGTGACAATGCATTCATAGAAGATGAAGTCCTTAAAAACAGAGTAAGTGTTTTTCTCTCAAGCAGTGAACTCACACACATATCAATCAAATATGTCAGATGGGAACAAAATTTGTTAGAGCAGGTGGAGTTTAGATGTCATTCATGTAATTTTACTTTTCTGCATGTTTGAAAATATTCATCAAAATGGGTTAGAACATAGAATACCTAGTCTGAAATTCAACCAAAAAATTGTTAAAATGTCAATAAAATGTGATAAGATTCATACAATATCACAACTGTGGCTGCCTCTAGTGAAACCAACTGAACGGGGAACTGACGGCGGTTGTGTATCGCAACACCAGGGGAGGGATACACACTTGGCGCAAGTGCTGTGTGCCAGGTGCCGCTACGGGTGCTGGGGCTTTCTCAGGAGCAAAGCTGGCAAACTGAGCAAAAACAAACGGCATCACCCTCTGACCACGACCTTGAACCGGGAGTGTCCCCTGCTGGAGGGCACCCGCTCCAAGTCCTCCCTCCGCCCAGAGCTACGGCACCAGCTTCAGCTCGACTTGGCCCGCAGCCTTCCCGTCCTCTCCCCTCCTTCTGTTACGGGGCAGGGAGAGGAGCACCCAGAACCCCCAAGCCTGCCCTCTCTGAATGGGTTTTGCCATCCGCCGCATTAAGACAAATATATAAAACCTTTAATGGAAAGGAACTTTAATACAACTAGGGTATAATAAAGAAAGAACAAAGAATATAGTTACTAAGTTAAGCATCCAAAGTTACCCATCTCCTTGAGGGTAAAAGTCCAGCCAAATAGGATTGGCCCAAAGCAAGGCCCAAAAACCTGTTACACATCTAAAGGACCTTTCCATAGAGACCCATAGAAAAGGGTCAGAAAGAGTCAGACAAATCTGGGAGGAAAAGAGCAAAATCAAAATTAAGATGATAGTAGCCATTGTAACCTCCCCACGGGTCTCTCACCCACATCTGTTCCAACCAGTCCAAGACCAAAAAAAACAAGCAGTTTCTTCACATGTCCCTCGGCTCCACGTGCCTCCTCCAGGTCTCCTTGCTGTTCTCCATCTTCCTTTCTCCCTTCTTTCTTCTCTGCAGAAATCTCCTTTTGCTCCTCAGCTCCACCCACTTAAGGCGGAACCAGGATTTTGGAACTTCCCCTTTTCCTGGGACGACCCTGTTACACTTCCTCGGCTGGCCCCCCAGTTCTCTGCTCCCTCCTCCGTCTCAGTCTCCGGAGCCCCGGGCTTCCGCTTCTCTGCCCGTCCCCCAAGTGGGCTTCCAGCGTCCCCTCCAGCCAGCCCCAGCGGGCTTGCTCTTCCCTCTCCTGCCCTCGTTCGCCCGCGTTTCCGAAGACCTCCTCGGCAGGCTCGTGCGCTGCCGGCCCTCCTCCCTGTACTGCCGCGACCCTCCGACCCTCCGCAGGCAAGACCTGCGCCCCCGGAAAACCCCCGGCACGTCCAGACCCCGCTCACGCACCCTGCGCGGCCGCTTCTGGCCTGGACCCGTTTCCCACGGGTCCTGGACCATGAGTGAACTTCAACCTTCAGCTCGGTGGTCGCAGCACAGGGGGTGTCCGCCTGCAGAGTGGAGCCCACCCGGGCCGCTGGCCGTGGAGCCAATGCGTGCTGCCTGGGGCGCAGGGTCTTGTCGGCCTTGGCTCCGCGTGCTTGTGTCTGCCAGAGTCCGCTGCTGGAGCGTGTGTGACGCCCCCCCTCCCCCACCCCCGCGCCCCACTGCCGTCTGATTGGGCGGGGTCACGACAGGCGTGTCCGACACCGCAACCGCTCCACCGTGGCTGTCAGTGTGAACGGTGTGGACTGTGGCGCGTTGGATGGACACGCGTACGTACGTGTGTGGAGACATGTAGTTAATGTCTCCTCTGCGAATGTGGAGTCAAGGACTCCATCCATGCCTGTGTTAACGGGAGCCCTTGCTGAAGCTTGTCCACAGCTGGACACTCTGTCTACCCCGCCCCACCCCAGCCAGATGCTTAGCACAGAGCGCTGGAGGGGTGAGCATTGCCCACCGAAGGTCCAACTGTAGGGTCTATGGGTTTTTTGGAGCGTGTTTACCCTGGATTCTCAGCCGTTTTTACATCCTATAGCCAATTCGGTCTAGCAACAAAGAAATGATCATTAGTCATTATTTTTAGCCTTATTTTTTAAAAAATATTTATTTATTTATACATACAAGAGCTGGGGTACAGGCCAGAGATGTCGGGGTGAGAGGAGTCACCAGAGACAGAGCCGGGAGCAGAACAGGCAGACTGACTGAAACACACTGCTGAGGGGAGCAGCGGGCGAGGCAGGAGAGGTCTGCTGCGCCATGTGGGTCCCCTCCCTGGCTGGGGATCGAACTTATACTGCAGTGGCTGAGGTCTGCTTCATAGTGCGTTACTTAACCCAATTCGCCACCAGGGAGACCCTGTTTTTAGCCTTATAGTGAAAGTTCCAAGCAGAAAAATACATCTTAAGTCATGGGATGAGAATTTAGGCTTTCACTTATCCTGAAGACAAGCTTCTGGGGGTGGGGGCGAGTTAGGGGTGTTGTGGGGCAGGAGGGGCAAGGCACTGGTGTAGCTTCCATCCTGGGCCCTCCTGTGCACTTCCTCCTATGCAGTTCAGAGACTGCTTAAAATTTGTAGAGTAATGTCCCTGAACTTGGGGTCTTAAAACTGTGGTGAACTGGGCCTCCCTGGTGGCACAGTGGGTTAAGCAACCACAGCCACTGCAGCACGAGTTCGATCCCTGCTGCCAGCCAGGGAGGGGACCACATGGCGCAGCAGACCTCTCCTGCTGTGCCCGCTGCTCCCCTCAGCAGTGTACTTCAGTCGATCTGCCTGTTCTGTTCCCCACTCTGTCTCTGGTGGATCCTCCCACCCCCCTGTACCTCTGGCCTGTACCCCAGTGCTTGTATGCATAAATAATAAATCTTTAAAAAAAAAAAACTGTGGTGAACTTACTTTCCACCTCTGGCCTAGGTGATGCTGACTTTTTGCCTGATACTGATAAAAGTCAGTGATAGTCTAGTTTCCCTCTTAAGTCCATTTGGATGTATTTGAGATGGGTGGTGGGCCTTGTCTGATAGTACATAGTGTGTTCGTATTTAACCAGTCCAGGGTCTCATAAGTCCCTTCTTCTTGGTCCTGCAGTTATGCAAGAGAAGGCCTCTGAAGTGGAGGAGAGCATTGCTGCTTGAGGGCCTGTCCAAGGTGAGTTCGCTTTGACTTTTTGCGCTGTCAGAGCATAGAATACTTACTTTCTTTCTCCTAAACTGTCTCACCAGTGACCTGTCCATCTACCTGGTGCCTAGTCCTTCCCTTCCTAGTCAGCAGTGGGGCCACGCAGTGGACTCGCCTTATTTCCTTCTCTGCCTTTTCCAAATATCCTAACTCTACTTGGTGGGTGAATCACTCAATTTCCTTATGTGCTCTTTTCTTCCCAAGGAATGGTGTAGAGACCCAACTCTTTCAGGATAACTGAGGACTGATTTTAGAATGTGATTTGTTAACAGAGAGACCACTTGTTATAAAATAACTACCAGATACCTTTGATTTTATTCACAGGTTTGATTTTCAAAAAAAGGCAAGGTAGAAGTAGTTTGATGGATTTTAATCAGTTGACAGAGCTGTCTTTCGACATTCAGGAATAGGAAGTGGAGTTGTGTGAAGAGAAGTCTTTGTCTACAGTGGCAGAAAACTTTTTTTTAAAAAGATTTATTTATTTATACATACAAGAACTGGGGTACAGGCTAGAGGTGGGGGTGGGGTGAGAGGATTCACTAGTTAAAGAGCAGGGAACAAAACAGGCAGATCCACTGAAGTATACTGCTGAGGGGAGCAGCAGGTGAGACAGGAGAGGTCTGCTGCGCCATGTGGGTCCCCTCCCTGGCCAGAGTACTAAGCCTCGCTGCAGTAGCTGCTGATGCTTCATAGCGCGTGCTTACCCCCTTGTGTCACCAGGGAGGTCCTAGTGGCAGAAAACTTTTCCAGAGAAGTCATGAGATTTGGGGGTAAAAACCAACTCTTGTTTGAGATTTGACAGTGTGCTTTTATTCTAGACCACGTGATGGTGTACACTGTGAGAGACAGCAGGTGCAGTGGTATTTGAAACAAAGCAACACTGTCTAATGGAAATGCAGTGAAAGCCATTCATGTCATTTAAAAATTCTATTGGGGGCCTCCCTGGTGGCGCAGTGGGTTAAGCAACGCACTATGAAGCAAACAGCAGCCACAGCACGAGTTTGATCCCTGCTGCCGGCCAGGGAGGGGACCCACATGGCACAGCAGACCTCTCCTGCTGTGCCCGCTGCTCCCCTCAGCAGTGTACTTC
>JAGFMF010011389.1:3607172-3619056 GCA_019455555.1 Galemys pyrenaicus
TGTGGTGAATCCTCTCACCCCCCCACACCTCTGGCCTGTACCCCAGTGCTTGTATGCATAAATAAATAAATCTTTAAAAAAAAATAAAAAAAATAAAAATTCTATTGGATAAATTTTAAAAAGTAAAGAGCAACAGTTGAATTAATTTTGGTAATGCATCGTATTTAAATCAACGTATCTAAAATATTTCAAAATATAATAATTTAAATAAATTGAAGTATTTTTACACTCAGCTCTTCATAATAAGTTTATAGAATCCTGATGCATATTTGACTGTTTGGAGCACTTCAGTTTGGATGCTAAATTGTCAGTGATTAACATGAAATGTAGTCATCGAAACAAAGTTGTGTTTAATTGAAAAACATTTCATATTTTTTTATGTTTAAATTGAAATGTTAAAAATTCAATTCTTGTTCACATTAACTAGATTTCAGGGGGATCCCTATGATTAATTTACATCAGGACAGTGTCCTGATGTAAAATATAGGCAACAGTCATATTATTGCCTTAAGGTTTTTTTATGAGAATTGAATACAATCTGGCATAGCTCTAGACACTGGGAGAAGTGTCTTTTCAGACCTTCTACCCATTTTTAATGGAATTACTTGAATTTTATGATTGAGTTATATGAGTTTTTAAAATATATTTTGGACATTAACCCCTTATCACATAAATGACTTACAAATAGTTTATCCCCTAGGTTTTTATTTGATCCATTTTGAATTAATTTTTTTATGTGGCACTAAGTATGGATCTAGTTTCAGTTTTTTTTTCACATGCATCCATCCATGTGCCCCAATCATTTGTTAAAGAGATTTTCCTTTCTCCGTTGTACGGCCACGGCATGGTAAGGCAGCTGAGGGACTGTTTAGCTTGTCTCTCTCAGCATGGAACACCCGCCACACAAGCTAAGACGAAGACAGCCGGGCCCTGGTGTTCTGAGCAGTGCCACACCTAATGTCCAACCTGCACTTTGTGTGTGACGACTGGGCAGGAGAAAACCACCCCCATCCTTTCACTGAATTTAGCCACTCAGCAGGTAGGCAGCAGGAGGGGCAATACTTGATTCCTGCAAAAAGTAAACAGCCAGGAAGGCAGCCATCTGACTGGGAGCAGGACGTGAGGAGGAAGAGGAAAACCCTCTCCTTGGCTGCTAGTTTGAAATGGAGTCTTTCTCACCAGCACAGGATGGACAAGGACGAGGGAAATTTTTGATTCAGAGTTCTTGGCAATTTTAGATTTTCTTGCGCAGTGCTTTTTCATTTGCTCCCTGTCCATCTGTTATATATGCTCTGTGTTCTGTGCTGTATGGGGGCAGGTATGTTCATGGAGGTCTTTCAATGGTGGTTGTTGTTTCCTATATATGATTTTCACCAGTTCCACTGGGAACGTGTCTGCGGAGCAACTCTTGCTGTGCCAGCAGAATTTGGTTACCGATTCTTCGCAGATCTAACCATGGGCCACGTGAGTTCCTTGTTTTGTGAACATCTCCTTTCTCTGACTATTCCTGCCAAAAACCGGGTCCCACCTCTCCACAGACTTTCACTTTCTAGAGGGTCACAGCCAAACTGCACACGCTCCCTTGCCTGTCTCGTTCCAGGTAATGTTCATATCCACGTGCTCAGTGTTCTGTCAAGAACAACAATATAAAAGAAGGGGAACAATAGCGAAATGGAGACATTTACCATCCTTTTACATTCTTGGATAGAGAAAAAGAACAGATGGGTCCATTTGGTGACACAGGCAAACTGTACTTTTCCCAAGCAGACATGAGTTTCTAGGTAGATCAAATTTGCTGTTGACTTGATCTCAGTCATATATGAATGGCTTATTTATTATAAGCTGTTGGAATTGTTGAAGATGTTATATTCAGTGTAAGTGTCTAATTCAGGCTGATCAAATAGCACACAATTCTGTTAATGCTTTTGTTTTAGATTTATGTATGCATGCAAGACCTGGGGTGTAGGTCAGAGGTGTGGGGCTGAGAGGATTCACCAGAGACAGAGTGGGGAACAGAACAGGTAGATCTACTGAAACACACTGCTGAGGGGAGCACTGGGCGAGGCAGGAGAGGTCTGCTGCACCATGAGGGTCACCACCCTGGCCAGGGATCAAACTCAGGCTGCAGTGGCTGAGGATGCTTCACACTGTGGTGCTTAACCCCTCGTGCCACCAGGGAGGCCCCTGTGTTTATGCTTATACAAATTAATTAGTTACTGCTGAAACAAGTTTTTCTAGTGAGTAGGGAACATGTGCATGAGCCATCTATGTCCTCAGAGAACAGGAGTCAATTCTGGGAAGAATTAGTAGTCCTGTTTGCAGAACTTCTGATATCCTAGAAGTTCCATTTGCAGAATTTCTAACGTCCTGGAACTCCATGTGCAGAGTAAACAGGTACTCTCAGAGCACTCTGGCTCTCCTTAGGGTGACAGGCTGCCAACAGGGGAGCAGAATGTAGACTCACCTTTATTGACAAAGGCACATGGTAGCTATGTTTATGCAGGGTGTATGTAGACATTACTACTGTTACTCTGCTAACTGATTATTTTATTTCCAGCCATGCTTAACTAAGAAATCCCAGAGTAAACTAAAAGGCTTCTCTGAACCAAATGTGGATAGTCTGGTTTGGAACCACTAATTTCCTTAATTCCCATTCCATAGGCTTCTCCCCTGACCTTGTGTACTATCTAGTCTCCTTCCATAATGCAAGTCTTTATTTCTTGTGTGTCTCACAAAAATTGTTTTAACCTTCAGTTTCTCCTGTAATACGTGAATATTGTTTCAGGAGTTGGTGACATTTGGGGATGTGGTCGTTGACTTCTCCCGGAGGAGTGGGACTCTCTGGACTCTGCTCAGAGGGACTTACACTGGGATGTGACGATGGAGAACTACAGCAGCTTGGTCTCACGGGGTAAATTATCTGCCTCACAAAGTTCAGTAAACGCTGTCTACATGGTAACTTGATACTCAAGTTACTGCCCTTACTTGATGTTAACACTTGACTCAAGGCTGTCTTTTGTAAACCAGATAAATCTCTTCGCTCTGTCTCCAAAGGGATGGGTTGAACTTTGTGCTGCAGGTGACATTTCCATTAAGCATTTTCATCATTCTTAATGTTTAGTCCCTTCATGTAAGTCCCTTCCTTGACACCCAGGGACCTGCATTTGACGTGTAAGACACGTGCAGCCTGCCCTTCGAGCTATCTGGTTTTTTTAGCTCTTCTCTTTTTTATTTTTTATTTATTTTTTAAAAAAAGATTTATTTATTTATGCATACAAGTACTGGGGTGCAGGCCAGAGATGCGGGGGCTGAGAGGATCCACCAGAGACAGAGTGGGGAACAGCACAGGCAGATCGTCCAAAACACACTGCTGAGGGGAGCAGCGGGCGAGGCAGGAGATGTCTGATGCACCATGTGGGTCCCCTCCCTGGCCGGCGGCAGGGATCAAACTCATGCTGCAGTGGCCGCAGTTTGCTTCATAGTACGTTGCCTAACCCACTGCACCACCAGGGAGGCCCTGCTCTTCTCTTTTTTAATGTAATTATTTCAAGCTTTCATCTTTATTAATATTAACACTTAATCATTACTTTCTTATGTGACTAAAATTGAGATCCATAGATTTTACTGTAGTGTTTTCAGTGCCACTATTCTCTAAAAGCTTTGTGATTTCAGGGGCCTCTCTTGTGGCCTAGCGTTAAGTCTCAGCACTATCACCACTACAGCCTGAGTTTGATCCCTGGCTAAGTAAGGACCCACAGGGCGTGGCAGACCTCTGCTGCCTCGCCCGCTGCTCCCCTCAGCAGTGTGTTTCAGTAGATCTGCCTATCCTGCTCCCCACTCTGTCTCTGGTGAATCCTCCCACCCCCCCATACCTCTGGTTTATACCCCAATTCTTCTATACAAAAAAATACGTATTTTTTAAAAATCATCTTAAAATAAACCCTATAATTTCTTTTTTTTTTTAAAGATTTATTTATTTATGCATACAAGCACTGGGGCACAGGACAGAGGTGTGGGGAGTGAGAGGACTCACCACAGAGAGTGGGGAGCAGAACAGGCAGATCAACAGAAGTACACTGCTGAGGGGAGCAGCGGGCACAGCAGGAGAGGTCTGCCATGCCATGTGGGTCCCCTCCCTGGCCGGCAGCAGGGATCGAACTCGTGCTGCAGTGGCTGCGGTTTGCTTTATAGTGCGTTGCTTAACCCACTGCGCCACCAGGGTGGGCCCTAAACCCTATAATTTCAGTTACATTTTCACACTGACTAAACAGTTATTTGCTAGAGAGCTCTTCATTTCTAAATTTACTGATAATTGAAATTCACTTCTGATTGTATTGCTTCATTTAAATAATGATGTTTGCATTTTTGACCTTTGTATATGTAATTCAATTCCAGGGAATTTTTTTTGCCTCTTCCCATACAATGTTTCTCAGCCACTGTGGGTGTCCTTAGGTTGTTCCTCATCTGATTACCTGTCTTCAGCTAATGCCCAAGGCACCCTTTCTTGCAAAGCACCTGACATTCCTGCCCATGTCCACCACTTTTTCTATACATTGCAGGATAGTCTCCATTTCCTTCACAAGCTTTGCTCAGAATTGCATGAGCCTTAAGTATGGTATACAGCATACCTTGATTTGTTTTGCCTGCTTCTTGTCCTTAGCAGATACTGCTTTTTTGAAAACCATCAGTAAAAGAATTGCAACTCACTAAACATAATGATCATTTTTAGTAATAAAGTATTTTTTTAGGATTTATTAATTATGCATAAAAGAACTAGGGTACAGACTAAAGGTGTGGGGTGGTGAGACAGAGTGGGGAGCAGAACAGGCAGATGGACTGAAACACACTGCTCAGGGGAGCAGCAGGTGAGGCAGGAGAGGTCTGCTGCGCCATGTGGGTCCCCTCCCTGGCCAGGGATTGAACTCAAGCTGCTATGCTGCAGATGCTTCATGGTACGGTACTTAACCCCTTGTGCCACCAAGCAGGCCTCAGTAAAGTGATTTTCAATTAAGCTATGTACATTGACTCTCTAGACATAGTGCTTTTGTGCCGGAGGCCATGCTACTCATGCTGAGTGACAAAAGTCCGGCATGAGGGACATCCCTGAAAAATCAGGAGCTCCAAAGCTGGCCCCTGCCAGATGCCATTTTGTTTTGGCTGATCTTATAATTAAAGGCTCATGATGTGTTTTCTGGAGGATGATCCACAGGAGGGTTATCAAATTGGTTGCTGTGCATTTGATGGCAGTTGTTTTATAAAAATTCAAAAACAGACAGTTTCTGAAACTGTTGCCATGGGAACCAAAACACGACTTCTGTGGCTTGGCCCATTATGAAAGGCTATGCGTCTCCCAGGTGGCTCTGCCTCTCTCAGTTGATAAATCACTTGTATCCTTCCTGCCATCCCCATTTTTCTGCCTGCATTCCACTGAATCACAATTGTATATGGGAGGACTCCCTTGATATCAAAAAACATTATTGGGAGCCTCCCTGGTGGCACAGTGGGTCAAACAATGCACTATGAAGCATACCGCAGCCACTGCAGCACGAATTCGATCCCTGCTGCCGGCCAGGGAGGGGACCCACATGGTGTAGCAGACCTCTCCTGCCTCGCCCACTGCTGCTCTAGTTTGTGTGTTTCAGTCAGTCTGCCTGTTCTGCTCCCCACTCTGTCTGGTGAATCCTCTCACCTCCCTGGACTCTGACCTGTACCCCAGTACTTGCATGTATAAATAAATAAATCTTTAAGAAAGAAAAAACATTACTGGGCCCTCCCTGGTGGTGCAGTGGGTTAAGCAATGCACTGTGAAGCAAACCGCAGTCACTGCAGCACGAGTTCGATCCCTGCCGCCAGCTAGGGAGGGAACCCACATGGTTCAGGCAGACCTCTCCTGCCTGGCCCGCTGCTCCCCTCAGCAGTGTGTTTCAGTTCATCTGCCTGTTCTGCCCCCCGCTCTGTCTGGTGGATTCTCTCACCTCCCCACACCTCTGTCCTGTACCCCAGTGCTTGTATGCATAAATAAATAAATATTTAAAAAAAAAGAAAAAACATCACTGAATAGTTCTGGGTTCAGGATTAGTTGGGGTGATTGGTTTCTTTAAAGATTAAATGACAGGGTGTAGGTATAATTTAAGTTTTAATTTTAGTATTTCCTTTTTATTGGAGGCCTGTAGTAGAACAAAATAGTTATTGGTGATGGGACAATGTTGTTATGCCTGCTTTAATGTTTAGTATACAGATAGATACATGCTGTTTTGCACCAGCCCTAAGAAAATTTAAACGAATGTTGCTCTGTTGTTCTCAAAAACATGTTTTTGCACTGGGCTGGCGGCAGTGAAGGTCCCGTTTTTTTCTAAGAATGTTACAAATGATGTTTCCCTGCTTTCCTGCTTCTTGTGTGTAAAGTCTAAAATAAAGACCTACTGAGACTCTCCGTGGTAGATACTGGCACCCTAGAAAGAGTGTCTCTGTTCTCGTCCCCTCTCCCCTTTCCCTATACATTCATCTGCCGATGCTGTCTCATCCTGGGGGACTGGACTCTCCTTTGTCCACCTTGAGATGCTGTTTTGGTCTGTTCTATAGGCAAAAAACTTATTCCCCTAAAAAAAAAAATTATTCCCCTGTGTCCCCTACAAAATGCTTATTAGATGAGTAAAATCTTCAAAAATTGCTTGTTGGGTCTGTAAAAGGTACCTGTATAACACCCTGCCATTTCTGCTGTTTGGGGCTCAGGTTTTGGGAAGCGATCCCACTGGGCCTGCTGGTGTGACCAGTAAGCCTCTCTCCACCTTTGTGAGTGCTGTCTGATTCCCCTGCAGAGCACTTTGATGACGACTGAAAATAAAAATAAGAGAACAATAATTATTAAAGATATACCAATATTAATGAAAGATGGGAACCAAGCAGTTTTTGTAATATATTGCTGTAACGCGGCCCAAAATGAGGTGGCAACTTTAGAAGGCTTCAAAGAGGAAACGAGCCAAACTAATCACCTTTATTTTGAAGGAAACCTAAGTCAAACAAGACATTATTATTATCCCAAACACCCAACAAATGATTTTTAACATTATCCCATGGAATTATAAAGGGGAATTATAAAGTTGGGGAGTCACGCAAATCCAAGTTAGTTTTTGTACAGGAAAAATTATAAACATCTTAAACAATATCCAAATTTAACATTGAGACCCGAGAATCAGTTTTGTTGGATTTCAGTCAATAAGCAAAGTACTAATGTGGCATTTTGTGGTTTTTGTTGTGATTGTGCCGCTGGTTGTTGTAATTGTTTCTGAAGTCCATGACATCAAGTCCCAGGCTATTACAGAATGTGCCATGAAGCTGTCTCTGAGCATCTTTTCAGATGAGGGTGCATTAAAAGGAAGAAGAGTTACACAGAACGGTATCGCAGCAGACCACAACTGGGTCTCTGGTGTCCAGAGGGCTTGTTGTGTTTACCAAATCGGCATATAGCAGCTGCCAGGGCATCAGGTCTTGATTTGATATTCTGGAGGACTGCACAGTCAATGGGAAGGGTTCTTCCCTTTTCCTTTTGACCTGCGTACATGAGATCCTGGGAGGCGGCTGGCTCACTCATGGCTGGAGCTCTGTAATGAGATTGGTTCTTTTTTTCTTAAAGATTTATTTATTTATACATACAAGAGCTGGGGTACAGGCCAGAGTTGTGGGCAGTGCAAGGATTCACCAGAGACAGAGCAGGGAGCAGAACAGGCAGACGGACTGAAACACACTGCTGAGGGGAGCAGCGGGCGAGGCAGGAGAGGTCTGCTGCGCCATGTGGGTCCCCTCCCTGGCTGCAGTGGCTGTGGTCTTCATAGTGCATTGCTTAACCTACTTCACCACCAGGGAGGCCTGAGATTGGTTCTTTTTTGCTGTAACCCAAAGCAGTCCTGTAGATGATAAAACAGAAACATACCTTCTCTCCCAAGTTAATAACACATGAGGGCCATTCCAGGATCCTGTGAGATCTTTCCACATAACTAAAGGCTTTGGGTGAAATAAATCAGTCTGTCAGTGCTTTAAAAATAGAGATATTAGGGCCTCCCTGGTGGCGCAGTGGGTTGAGCAACACACTGTGAAGCAAACCGCAGCCACTGCAGCACGAGTTCGATCCCTGCCCCCAGCAAGGGAGGGGACCCACATGATGCAGCAGACTTCTCCTGCCTCGCCTGCTGCTCCCCTCAGCAGTGTGTTTTGGTCAGTCTGCCTGTTCTGCTCCCCACTCTGTCTCTGGTGAATCCTCTCACCTCCTGTGACTTTGGCCTGTACCCTAGCTCTTGTATGCATAAATAAATAAATCTTTAAAAAAAATTTTAAAAAGTAAAAACAGAGATATTAAAACACTGAAATAGATATTGTTGCTGTATTAAATAGGAGATGAAAAAAATAAAAAATAAATAAATAGGAGATGATTCTGATGAGGACATTGAGGATGCAAGGCCCAAATAAGAGAACAAAAAGAAAATTAGATTGATTGTAGCTAACTAGTTATGGCTTGGGGATTGAACTCAGGCTGCAGTGGCTGCGGATGCTTCATAGTGCAGTGCTTAACCCCTTGTGCCACCAAGTAGGCCTCAATAAAGTGATTTTTAATTAAGATATGTACACCGACTCTGTAGACATAATGCTATTGCATAGTGAACAGACAACATTATAGTGTAAATATAACTTTTATATGCACTGGGGAGCCAGAAAGTTCATGTGGCTCATTTCATTGAGATAATCTTTTTATTGTGGCATCTGGAAGTAAACCTGCAGTATTTCCAAGTATGCGTGTATACCTATTCCAATACTGTAAATACTTAGATACTTCTTTTTTTTAAATATAGCAATAGCTGGCTTTGGGTAGGAAAACAGGAGTATCTGCCTGGGAAACAGCAAAAGGAAAACATTTAAACACAGACTGGAATTCAGTAAAGATGGATGAGGAATGGAGAAGTGGGGATGAAAAAAATCATGCATCTGCATAGGAGGGATGAACATCAGGAGACAGTATGGGTAAGTGGAAAGGTGACTAGAAAAGTCATAAATACTATTTTTATAAGTACATGGATAATCACAATGGTATGAGGAATAGAAGGCCTAGAGATTTGCTATAACTGTTGCACCATTATTGGAAAAAATGAATATGGTGGCAAGAAACTAGGTACTGGAGTAGACACAGATAGGAACTTAGAGCGTCAGCTGCTATATATATCCTCTCTGAGGACTGTAACTTTTAAACCTGGACAGTGACAAGCAGGAACCCTGTGTGAGAGATGAAACATTCTGTGGGTTGCTCTAAATAACAGGAAATGTATTTTGATGTAGGAGGTGAAAAAAAGATGAGATGAAAGAGATAACAGATTAAAATAAGGTCTTAAAAGCAGCACCCAGTTCCTCATAGGAAAGAGTCAGGCTTTTAGTTTTAGAGGTGCAAAATTGTCAACAGTATGGAGCATAACATTTGATCTGCATTAGCAGTATCACTACATGTGATAACCAGTTCTTCATCTCTAGATACCCGTGCAGTTTCTCTGCATTTATTTCTAAACATCAGTATTTCCCTGGATGATACAATATCACTAGATGATAACAAGTAAATTTGAGGCCCAGTGACTGAATCTTATTCTTAGCTATACCTTGCATTTTTACATGATACACTTATATTTTCTGAGCGTCTGAACTTTCTTCAAACTTCATAATAGAATTTTAATCATTCCCTTAAATTATGAACTATTTTCAGGTTTTTTCCTCCTTTATATTCTATAACTCTTATTTTTGTACCACCAGAAAGAAAATTTTTTTTTACCTTTTTTTTTTTTTCAGATTTGGAGTCCAAGTGTGAGACAAAGACTTTATCGATAGGAAAGAACATTATTGAAAACAGTGGTTCCCAGTGTGATAAAGTAAACGAAAGTACTAATTTCACTGGTCTTGAGAGCACCGTTTGCAGAAATGACTGGCAGAGCAAAAGCAAGGTTGAAGTACAAGGATCTGAAATGGTGTATTTCCGTCAAATGAAAACCATCTCAGAAAAAATACCCAAGTACAAAAATAAAAAATCTCTTATAGTGCATCAGAGAAATCATGGTAACAAGAAGCCTTGTGAGGGCCTCCCTGGTGGCGCAGTGGGTTAAGCAACAACCTATGAAGCAAACTGCAGCCACTGCAGCACGAGTTCGATCCCTGCTGCCGGCCAGGGAGGGGACCCACATGGCACAGCAGACCTCTCCTGCCTGGCCCGCTGCTCCCCTCAGCAGTGTGTTTCAGTCAGTCTGCCTGTTCTGCTCCCCGCTCTCTGTGGTGAATTCTCGGTGAATCCTCTCACCCCCCACACCTCTGGCCTGTACCCCAGTGCTTGTACGCATAAATAAATAAATCTTTAAAAAAAAAAACAAGAAGCCTTGTGAGTGTAAAGAATATAGTAAGGTCCTTAACTGTGACTTAAACTTTGATAAATATGAGAGAATATACAGTGGTGAGAAATTCTATAAATGTAATGGATGCTGGAAAACCTTTGGAGTAGACAACCCTCATAACCTACAACTGAATATTCAGAGTGACATGAAAGCCTGTCTGTACATGACATGTGGGAATGCATTTAGTTTTTAGGAAGACCTTAGCGCACACCGTAAAGTTCATGATGACCAGAAGTGCTATGCCTATAAGGAGGACAAAAGGACCTTCAGGAGGCTACTCCACTTGCAGGAATTCACAATGGTGAGAAACCTTATGAGTGCACTTTAGAGTTCATGCACAACTTCAGCGACATCAGAATAGCCACACCGATGAGAAACCTTACAAACATATGGAATGTGGAAAGGACTTTAGATTTCATTCACAGCTAACGGAACATCACAGAATTCATACTGGTGAGAAACCATGCAAATGTATACAGTGTGAGAAGGTCTTTAGAATTAGTTCACAGCTTATTGAACATCAGAGAACTCATACTGGTGAGAAACCTTATGAATGTAAAGAATGGGGAAAGGCTTTCGGAGTATGTAGAGAACTGGCCCGACATCAGCGAATTCATACTGGTAAGAAACCTTATGAATGCAAGGCATGTGGGAAGGGCTTTAGAAACAGTTCATCCCGGACCAGACATCAGGGAATTCACACTGGTGAGAAACCCTATAAATGTAAAGAATGTGAGAAAGCTTTTGGAGTAGGTAGTGAACTAACTCGACATCAGAGAAGTTACAGTGGTCAGAAACCTTATGAATGTAAAGTGTGTGGAAAGTTCTTTAGACTTACTTCAGCTCTTACCCAACACCAGAGAATTCATACTGGAGAGAAACCTTATGAGTGCAGGTCATGTGGGAAGGTGTTTACACATAGTTCATCCTTTACAGAACAGCAGAGAATTCATACAGGTGAGTAACTCTATGAATGTAAGGAATGTGGTAATGCCTTTACTTAGTATCAAGAAGTTATTGTGGTGAGAAGTTTTTGGAACAAAAGGTGTATAGAAGGGCTTTTTGTTTCTGGGTTTCTGTGGAAAAACAAACCTGTGCATTTAATAAAAAATTAATCAGGGTAATTCAGTATCTCTCTCATTAAGTCTGTTTCTAGACTTTATAACCAGTTTAGAAGTGGAATTGCTCCATAAGAGGTGATACTTATTCTTTCAGATATTGCCAAATATTCCTTTTTATATTCACATTCTTACCCATTTATGTAAGATAATAACTTTTAGTCCATTTCTGAAATGCATGGGAAATGTGTTTCCCTAATTATTATAAGTAATTTTCATGACTTTCTTATCTAGCATTATTTGCTTAAACTTACTTTTTTTTTTTTAAAGATTTATTTATTTATGCATACAAGCGCTGGGGTACAGGCCAGAGGTGTAGGGGGGTGAGAGGATTCACCACAGAGAGCGGGG